>CM053034.1:191058674-191303674 GCA_028564925.1 Lithobates sylvaticus
GGCAACAAACTTTGACACTTAAAAATCTCCATAGGCGAAGTATAAATATTTCTACAGGTTACCAGTTTTGAGTTACAGTGGAGGTCTTTTACTTGAATTATTGCTCTTACGCTAACGATCGCGGCGATACCTCACATCTGTGGTTTGAACACCGTTTACATATGCGGGCGTGTGAGCACTGCGGGACGAGGCGCATTAAATTAATTTTTTTGGACTTATTTATTTTATTTTTTAAGAAAAAAAACAAGGCTTTAATACCACTTTAAATCCCTATCAACATAAAATAAAATAAATATGCCACCAAAATACCTCCCCCTGAAACAAAAGCCCATTAAATAAAAAGCAGCTAAAAGTGACCACTGAAATAACAAAAAACACCGAAAAAATCCCCAATAAAAAGATCGCTGTTGATTGCTGATGAGGAAATTGTAAATTCTGTATAAAATGTTATTCTATGTTGTATGGTTTTCCTATGTATTTCACAATGCACTCATTATTTTGAGTCCTGATTAGAATTAGCCTGCCTATGTTACGCCCCCCTTGTTACCATACAATTGTAATATTAATGTGATACCTACAGTGGTGTGAAAAAGTGTTTGCCCCCTTCCTCATTTCCTGTTCCTTTGCATGTTTGTCACACTTAAGTGTTTCGGAACATCAAACCAATTTAAACAATAGTCAAGGACAACACAAGTAAACACAAAATGCAATTTGTAAATGAAGGTGTTTATTATTAAAGGTGAAAAAAAATCCAAACCATCATGGCCCTGTGTGAAAAAGTGATTGCCCCCTAAACCTAATAACTGGTTGGGCCACCCTTAGCAGCAACAACTGCAACCAAGCGTTTGCGATAACGTGCAATGAGGCTTTTACAGCGTCCTGGAGGAATTTTGGCCCACTCATCTTTGCAGAATTGTCCTAATTCAGTTACATTAGAGGGTTTTCGAGCATGAACGGCCTTTTTAAGGTCATACCACAACATCTCAATAGGATTCAGGTCAGGACTTTGGCTAGGCCACTCCAAAGTCTTCATTTTGTTTTTCTTCAGCCATTCGGTGGTGGACTTGCTGGTGTGTTTAGGATCATTGTCCTGCTGCAGAACCCAAGTTCGTTTCAGCTTGAGTACACGAACAGATGGTCGGACTTCTCCTTCAGGATCTCTTGGTAGACAGCAGAATTCATAGTTCCTTTTATCACGGCAAGTCTTCCAGGTCCTGAAGCAGCAAAACAGCCCCAGACCATCACACTACCACCACCATATTTTACTGTTGGTATAATGTTCTTTTTCTGAAATGCAGTGTTCCTTCTACGCCAGATATACTTGGACACACACCTTCCAAAGAGTTCCACTTTTGTCTCATCGGTCCACAGAATGTTGTCCCAAAAGTCTTGGGGATCATCAAGATGTGTTGTGGAGAAATTGAGACGAGCTTTGATGTTCTTTTTGCTCAGCAGTGGTTTTCTCCTTGGAACTCTGCCATGCAGGCCATTTTTGCCCAGTCTTTTCCTGATGGTGGAGGCATGAACGCTGACCTTAACTGAGGCAAGTGAGGCCTGCAGTTCCTTGGACGTTGTTGTGGGGTCTTTTGTGACCTCTTGGATGAGTCGTCGCTGCGCTCTTGGGGTAATTTTGGGCGGCCGGCCACTCCTGGGAAGGTTCACCACTGTTCCATGTCTTCGCCATTTGTGGATAATGGCTCTCACTGTGGTTCGCTGGATTCCCAAAGCTTTGGAAATGGCTTTATAACCCTTTCCAGACTAATAGATCTCAATTACTTTCTTTCTCAATTGTTCCTGAATTTCTTTGGGTCTTGGCATGATGTGTAGCTTTTAAGGATCTTCTGGTGGACCTTACTGTGTCAAGCAGCTCCTATTTAAGTGATGCCTTGATTGTGAACAGGTGTGGCAATAATCAGGCCTGGGTGTGGCTAGAGAAATTGAACTCAGGTGTGGACAACCACAGTTATAGTATGTTTTAACAAGGGGGGCAATCACTTTTTCACACAGGGCCATGATGGTTTGGATTTTTTTTCACCTTTAATAATAAACACCTTCATTTACAAATTGCATTTTGTGTTTACTTGTGTTGTCCTTGACTATTGTTTAAATTGGTTTGATGTTCCGAAAACACTTAAGTGTGACAAACATGCAAAGGAACAGGAAATGAGGAAGGGGGCAAACACTTTTTCACACCACTGTACCTAATCATGTGTATAAAAACCTTCAATTGCATCAAATAAAACAGAATTGTTATTTTGGAAAGATGCTAAATATATCTTTTTGTGTCTGTTCCCTACTGCAGTAGTTAGCTAATCAATATGAGGATAGGAAGTTTGTCTATCTATAAAATTTCCAGAACAATTGCTCAAAGAGCTAGCAATCAGAACTAAAGTACAGTTTCCTAACTGACCCTATGTATTCCCTACGCATTTTGTAAGCTATCTCAGCAGCTTCTCTTTCACTGCCACTAAGGCTGCTCTATGCCTCATTTCTGGGGGGCTGGCTTATCCAAAAATAACACCCATTGGCCCTTATACACCTGCTGGCCATGCAGAGTATTATGAGTTTTAAAAAATTCTCCTGAGTGAGTCAACAGGACCTCAAATGTCAAACCAGCGGAAATCAGGGCTGGTGCAAGGATTTTTGCCACCCTAGGCAAAACCTCATTTTGAGGCCCCCCTTGGCCCCACCCCCTGATCCCACCCCCTTTTCCCTGCCCATGTAAATCCCATCTTTGTAATGAAGCACCCATCAAATGCAGCCTCACCAGTGCCCATCAATCCAGCCTACCAGCACCCATCAATGCAGCCTACCAGCGCCCATCAATGCAGCCTCACCAGCGCCCATCAATGCAGCCTACCAGCGCCCATCAATGCAGCCTCACCAGTGCTCATCAATGCAGCCTCACTAGCACCCATCAAATGCAGCCTCATCAGCGACCCATCAAAAGCAGCCTCACAAGCGGCCATCAATGCAGCCTACCAGCACCTATCAATGCAGCCTCACCAGTGCTCATCAAATGCAGCCTCACCAGCACCCATCAATGCAGCCTACCAACGCCCATCAATGCAGCCTCACCAGCGCTCATCAAATACAGCCTCACCAGTGCCAATCAAATGCAGCCTCACCAATGCCCATGAAATGTAGCTTCACCAGCGCCTATCAAATGCAGCCTACCAGTGCCCATCAATAAATGTTTGCTTGCGTCCATTCATTCGGGAGTCGGACAAAAACACAGTCCTCCGCCGCCACTACGCCTCTGACACTATGCAAATCGGCGGCTGCCTGCTGATGCTGATACTTAGTTGCTTGCTGCATAGAGAAGAGAGTAGGAACACCAGTGGCCGGGCACCCTAGGCAGCAGGGCGCCCTAGGCGGCTGCCTAGTTTGCCTAGTGGTAGCACCGGCCCTGGCGGGAATAGCTTCTAACCCGTGGTAGTGGTGAAACCGAACCTCCTTCATATTGGTCACCAAGCTTTGTCTTCAGATACAGAACTACTAGATTTATATCCATTGGTCAGCAATTGCTGAACCTTTCATTTGTGGCTCTCATTTTGAAACATATCAGCAGATCAGAGCAAAAGGGTCCTTGTAGTTTTTTCAGGACAAAAGTAGGTAGGATTTTGTGACAGACCTAACCAGTGTTGGTCATCTTACTTTAAAAAAGTAATTAGTTAAGTTACAAATTACTTCTCCCAAAAAGTAATTGCGTTAGTAACTCAGTTACTACATTGGAAAAGTAATTAGTTACTCAGCAAAGTAACTGACTTTTTTTTTAAATATTCTATACGTGTAACTAAGGGGCGGGTCTAGTATTACCGTAACCAGGGGGCGCATTTATTATTATTGTTATATATCGTGAAACCAAGGGGCTGCTCTATTATTACTCTAACCAAGGGGCAGATCTGTTATAGCGTGTAAGCAAGGGGCGGGTCTATTATTATTATATCGTGTAAGGGGCGGGTCTATTATTATTATATCATGTAAGGGGCGGGTCTATTATTATTATATCGTGTAAGGGGCGGATGGCTACAGAAGAGGGCGAATGTTAAATTAATGGGCAACGCTCGATATATAACAAAAATAATAAATGCGCCCCCTGGTTACAGTAATACTAGACCCGCCCCTTACTTACACGATAGATGCCCCTTGCAGAGTAGCACGAGCATCAGGAGTGTGCGGCATCGCCACGTACAATTACATGTTAACTGCACCTGCGCGGTGTAGAGTTCACTCAGAGCTGATTAGGTTCGGCAATTTTCGGAAGCTCCGTAGTGCTTTGTACTGCGCAAGCCCTGCGCCTGCGCAGTACAGGGGGTCCTTATCCGGCGGGGGAACTTTTTCGGCAGGACACCGGAATTACACTACTGCCATCTAGTGGCGGTAGATGTAATTGGGGTAACTAAGCCAAAGTAATGGGAACTGAGTTACCATGAGGGGAAAAGTAATCAGTTAGATTACTAGTTACCCTCTAAAGTAACTGCGTTACGTAACTCCGTTTATTTTAACTCAGTTACTTACATCACTGGACCTAACCAAGATAAGGGCTTCTGGAGAGGGCTAGGAGCGAGCCTCTTACCCACTGACTATGGCCCAGGGAGAGAGCAGATCATTCTCTAATGACGGACCACCACTTTCTCACCTCGGGCCTCCGAAACCGCCCACAGCTATGGAAGCGGAGGTCTTACGTTGGACGAAATCATGGATTTCAGAGAAGAGATACTGAATGTCTCGGAAGTGCACTGGGCACTGGAAGAGTACTGCAGACCCCTGCTCCACACCCATGGCTGTTTCGGAGGCCCGAGGTGAGAAAGTGGTGGTCCACCATTAGAGAATGATCTGCTCTCTCCTTGGGGCATAGTCAGTGGGTAAGAGGCTCCTAGTCCTCTCCACAAACCCCTATCTTGGTTAGGTCTGTCACAAAATCCTACCTAGTTATGCCGGTTGGATTATTTCAAGGACCCTTTTGCTCTGATCTGCTGATGTGTTTCAAAATGAGAGCCAGAATGAAAGGTTCACCAATGGATATAAATCTAGTAGTTCTGTATCTGAAGACAAAGCTTGATGACCAATATGAAGGAGGTTCGGTTTCACCACTACCATGGGTTAGAAGCTATTCCGCCAGGACCGGTGCTCCTAGTCCTCTCCACAAGCCTCTGTCTTCTTGGTTAGGACTGTCACAGATTTCATCTTAAAGCGGTTCTGCACACACTATTTTTTTTTTTTTTTTTAATGTTAAAATAATTTTTATTATTTCAATACACTCACGTTTTTGGTGTCCGTCCGTTATCCGTGTCCGTAATTCTTAAAATTCGGAACTTTTAAAATATATGCCAGCAGCAATGTCATTTTGCTTGTGGGCATTTGAAACCCACAAGCATTTACTTCCTTGTTCCCTTTCCTTATGGGAACCAGCATGCCTCGCGATCGCCGAAATCTCGCGAGATTTCGGGCACATCCGCCGAAATCTTGCGAGATTTCGTCAGGAGCCCCGTAAATCTCGCGAGATTTCGGCAGGAGCCCCGTAAATCTCGCGAGATTTCGGCAGGAGCCCCGTAAATCTCGCGAGATTTCGGCAGGAGGCCCGTAAATCTCGCGAGATTTCGGCAGGAGGCCCATAAATCTCGCGAGATTTCGGCAGGAGCCCCGTAAATCTCGCGAGATTTCGTCAGGAGCCCCGTAAATCTCGCGAGATTTCGGCAGGAGGCCCGTACTGACTCCCGGGATCAATGACACCAGATCCCAGGCGACAGTGCGGCATGACGAGGATCGACGCACAGACCCCCGCCCACCCCCGAAGAGACAGAGCAGCAATTAGAAGTTAAGTGAAAAAAAAAAAACACGCCATTTAGTACTCTTTGCCTGATTTGGAAGGCAAAGAGATTTAGTAAATGTAGCGTGTGCAGAACAGCTTTAAGCTTGAGGATTTTTTAATAAAAATAGAACTTCACTAAATGTTGGCCTCATTGCCACATTTATGCTCCTAGAATTTCCCAGCTCAGGTTGGACTTTGCGCACATCGGCCTTTACATTTTTTTAAAATTATTCAGATTATTTTCCCGGTAATCACTTACTGGTAAACCAGTATCTTGACCAATGAACCAGCTGGATGGATTATATAATGGAGCCACTTCAAAACTATGAAGAATAACTTCAACTTTATAAAAAAAAAAAAAAATTTGAATTGTGGACTTTTGCAAATTGTTACATTTTGTAATACTTTACACCGTTCCAATTCTATGAAATTATTAGACGTCGCGTATTCTTATTGAAATCTGAAAACCCCTCAGATGTTGTGTGGCTTCACTTTCTTTTTAAATTGGATTATTTTCCCCATGCCTCTAAATTAAATAAATTCAAATTAATAACCATTTAATTGATTCATTAGTCATGGTTGTTTTGTTTTTAATTATGTCAAGATTAATTAGTGTTGGCTTGCTGAGAGACTCTGAATCAATTTGACTGATATTCCTGGTGGAATTCTAAGTGTTATTCACAGGTTTACTTAACATTTCCCCGGCTGCCCTCCGAGAACTGGGGGGGGGGGGGGGGGGAGCGTAACCGACTTTTAGGGAAATCGGTTGTGACTGTTGCCCCCTAGTGTTCATGTTTAGGGATGCAGTGCCCACCCCCTTTCCACAGTCTGATTGGTGGGGGGTGGAGAAGAAAGATCGAACAACTGTTACTAATTGACACGCATGGTGCTACCTGAAAATCCAAGACTTCTACCAGTATCTAAGAAAATGTTTTGTTAGAAAACTGAAACAAACTGAATACATTCAATTCTGATTAGATATAATATAATAAAATAATATATACTTTAATATATTATTATAATATAAAATATAATATAATACAAAATAATACATTAAAATATATTAAAATATATTAAATAATATAATTTATTATTTTAGCATCCTATTAAAATTCCCTAAAATGCATTATACTATATGGAAAAAAAAAATAGCAGAAGGCATTTGTGATCTTTTCAGGCTGTGAGTAATTTTTGAAGTAATTTACTTAATGGTCATACACTGGAATAAAAATAAATAAATAAAGATTTAATAACTGTTTCTTATTGACACGCATGCTGCTACCTGAAAATCCAACACTTCTATCAGTATCTAAGAAAAAGTTTGGTAAAAAACTGCAAGAAACTGACTACATTCAATTCTGATTAGATATAATATAATATAATATAATGAAATAATATATACTCTAATATATTATAATATAAAATATAATATAATACAAAATAATACATTAAAATATATTAAATAATATAATTCATTATTTTAGCATCCTATTAAAATTCCCTAAAATGCATTATACTGTATGGAAAAAAAAAATAGCAGAAGGCATTTGTGATCTTTTCAGGCTGTGAGTCATTTTTTAAGTCATTCAATTAATTGTTATACACTGGAATACAAAAAAAAAAAAAAGAAAGGTTTAAGAACTGTTTCTTATTGACACACATGGTGCTACCTGAAAATTCATGACTTCTATCAGTACCTAAAAAAAAGTTTCGGGCAAAAAAATTGCAACAAACTGACTACATGTATTTCTGTTTGGATATAATATGATATAATTTATTATTTATAATATAAGACATTATTCTAGTAAACTATTACAATTCCCTTAAGATGCATTATACTATAAAGAGAAAAAAATAGTAGAAGGCATTTTCGATCTTTTCAGGCTGTGAGACATTTTTTAAGTCATTTAATTAATTGTCATACAAATAAAAAAATAAAAAGAAAGGTTTAATAACTGTTTCTTATTGACACGCATGCTGCTACCTGAAAATACAAGACTTCTATCAGTATCTAAGAAAAAGTTTGGTAAAAAACTGCAACAAACTGACTACATTCAATTCTGATTAGATATAATATAATATAATATAATAAAATAATATATACTTTAATATATTATTATAATATAAAATATAATATAATACAAAATAATACATTAAAATATATTAAATAATATAATTTATTATTTTAGCATCCTATTAAAATTCCCTAAAATGCATTATACTATATGGAAAAAAAAAATAGCAGAAGGCATTTGTGATCTTTTCAGGCTGTGAGTAATTTTTGAAGTAATTTACTTAATTGTCATACACTGGAATAAAAAAAAAAAAAAAGAAAGGTTTAATAACTGTTTCTTATTGACACGCACGAGGCTACCTGAAAATCCAAGACTTCTATCAGTATCTAAGAAAAAGTTTGGTAAAAAACTGCAAGAAACTGACTACATTCAATTCTGATTAGATATAATATAATATAATAAAATAATATATTGTTATAATATAAAATATAATATAATATAATACAAAATAATACATTAAAATATATTAAATAATACAATTCATTATTTTAGCATCCTATTAAAATTCCCTAAAATGCATCATACTATATGGAAAAAAATAGCAGAAGGCATTTGTGATCTTTTCAGGCTGTGAGCCATCTTTTAAGTCATTTAATTTATTGTCATACACTGGAATAAAAAATAAAATAAAGGTTTAATAACTGTTTCTTATTGACACACATGCTGCTACCTGAAAAACCAGGACTTCTATCAGTACCTAAGAAAAAGTTTGGTAAAAACGGCAACAAACTGATTACATTCAATTCTGATTAGATATAATATAATATAATACAATAAAATAATATATAATATAAAATAAAATATAATATAATATAATACAAAATAATACATTCAAATATATTAAATAATACAATTCATTATTTTAGCATCCTATTAAAATTCCCTAAAATGCATTATACTATATGGAAATGATATTTTCAGGCTGTTGAGACATTGTTTAAGTCATTTAATTAATAGCCATGCACTGGAATAAAAAAAAAGAAAGGTTTAATATCTGTTTCTTATTGACACACATGCTGCTACCTGATAAATGAGGACTTCTATCAGTACCTAAGAAAAAGTTTGGGAAAAATTGCAACAAACTAAGTACATTCAATTCTGATTGGATATAATATGATATGATATATTATAATATAATAGAGTGGGGGGAAATAATGATTTGCTCCCCTGCAGATTGTGTAAGTTCACCCACCGTGGTCAGCGTACGTCCCTTCATCATCCGCAGCTCTCTCCTCTCACCCCCTCCTCCCTGCCTGTCAGCTCTGTGTCTGTGTTTCTGTCTCCGCCCCCCCCCCACGCCCGCTATTTTAAATAAAAATTGATAAATGCTCACTGCCGGCCCCTCTATTATAGGTTTAGCACACTGTATTATTCCTATAGTATTCTTTTATAAAAGCGAGGCACGTAAATACCTGTTTAGCCTGATCTTCAGGCCGGTCACATGACTCTCAGCCGGTTTCCAGGGCTACTGCAGGAGGGGCTGAGCGGCCGTGTGACCTCCCCAGCTGACGTCAGAGGGAGATCTCTGCCCCTCCTGTAGGAGCCATATATCGGGGCTGTACAGCGGCTGCGAGTCACGTGACCGGCCTGAAGATAGCTCTAAACAGGTATTTACATGCCTTGTTTTTTTAAAAGACTAATACAACGTGCCATGCCAGGCTCTAATAGAGGGGCTGGCATAGACTTATACGAATGGGTTAACAAACACTTTAAGGTTTCTTGGCTGTCTCTTGGCAACTCAAAGTTCCATACATTTTCTATAGGATTAAGGTCTGGAGACTGGCTAGGCCACACCATGACTTAATATGCTTCATCTTGAGCCACTCCTTTGTTGCCTTGGCGGTAAGGATGGGCCCGGTGCTCGATGCGAACCCACGTTCGCATCGAGCACCGGGCGTTCGCTCGCTCTGCGAGCCCAGAACTATTTTGGCCGCTCGCATCACGTTCGTGTGTTGCGCGCGGCCCCGCAATGCATTGCGGCCGGCGCGGCCGACGCAGTGCATTGCTGGCTGATGATTGGCCAAGCATGCACTGTGACCCCGCATGCTTGGCCAATCACAGCCCCGGAAAATCGAAGAGCCATAATTGGCTACAGGCAGGACGCCTGTAGCCAATTACAGCTCAGGGGCTGTAGTACACGCCCCCCCCTATAAAACGCCGCCACGCCGTCTGCGCCGGTCACATGCTGTTCCGGCGCAGATTGAGCAGGCTGTTCCTGTGACACTCTGCTGCATTTAGATAGATAGAGAGAGAGATTCACTTGCAGAGATTGAGTTAGATAGATTCAGTTACAAAGATTGATTGACAAAGAGGGGCTTGTAGTGTGCTCGTGGCAGGCAGGCAGAGCTCCTATATTTTGTTACCAGAAGCACCTATAGGACTTGTAGTGTGTTCGTGGCAGGCAGGCAGAGCTCCTATATTTTGTTACCAGAAGCACCTATAGGACTTGTAGTGTGTTAGTGGCAGGCAGGCAGAGCTCCTATATTTTGTTACCAGAAGCACCTATAGGACTTGTAGTGTGTTAGTGGCAGGCAGGCAGAGCTCCTATATTTTGTTACCAGAAGCACCTATAGGACTTGTAGTGTGTTCGTGGCAGGCAGGCAGAGCTCCTATATTTTGTTACCAGAAGCACCTATAGGACTTGTAGTGTGTTAGTGGCAGGCAGGCAGAGCTCCTATATTTTGTTACCAGAAGCACCTATAGGACTTGTAGTGTGTTCGTGGCAGGCAGGCAGAGCTCCTATATTTTGTTCCCAGAAGCACCTATAGGACTTGAAGTGTGTTAGTCCCATTACACACACAGAGCTATATTTTCTTCCCAGAAGCACCTATAGGACTTGAAGTGTGTTAGTCCCATTACACACAAAGAGCTATACTTTGTTCCCAGAAGCACCTATAGGACTTGAAGTGTGTTAGTCCCATTACACACACAGAGCTATATTTTGTTCCCAGAAGCACCTATAGGACTTGAAGTGTGTTAGTCCCATTACACACAAAGAGCTATACTTTGTTCCCAGAAGCACCTATAGGACTTGAAGTGTGTTAGTCCCATTACACACACAGAGCTATATTTTGTTCCCAGAAGCACCTATAGGACTTGAAGTGTGTTAGTCCCATTACACACAAAGAGCTATACTTTGTTCCCAGAAGCACCTATAGGACTTGAAGTGTGTTAGTCCCATTACACACACAGAGCTATATTTTGTTCCCAGAAGCACCTATAGGACTTGAAGTGTGTTAGTCCCATTACACACACAGAGCTATATTTTGTTCCCAGAAGCACCTATAGGACTTGAAGTGTGTTAGTCCCATTACACACACAGAGCTATATTTTGTTCCCAGAAGCACCTATAGGACTTGAAGTGTGTTAGTCCCATTACACACACAGAGCTATACTTTGTTCCCAGAAGCACCTATAGGACTTGAAGTGTGTTAGTCCCATTACACACACAGAGCTATATTTTGTTCCCAGAAGCACCTATAGGACTTGAAGTGTGTTAGTCCCATTACACACAAAGAGCTATACTTTGTTCCCAGAAGCACCTATAGGACTTGAAGTGTGTTAGTCCCATTACACACACAGAGCTATATTTTGTTCCCAGAAGCACCTATAGGACTTGAAGTGTGTTAGTCCCATTACACACAAAGAGCTATACTTTGTTCCCAGAAGCACCTATAGGACTTGAAGTGTGTTAGTCCCATTACACACACAGAGCTATATTTTGTTCCCAGAAGCACCTATAGGACTTGAAGTGTGTTAGTCCCATTACACACAAAGAGCTATACTTTGTTCCCAGAAGCACCTATAGGACTTGAAGTGTGTTAGTCCCATTACACACACAGAGCTATATTTTGTTCCCAGAAGCACCTATAGGACTTGAAGTGTGTTAGTCCCATTACACACAAAGAGCTATACTTTGTTCCCAGAAGCACCTATAGGACTTGAAGTGTGTTAGTCCCATTACACACACAGAGCTATATTTTGTTCCCAGAAGCACCTATAGGACTTGAAGTGTGTTAGTCCCATTACACACAAAGAGCTATATTTTGTTCCCAGAAGCACCTATAGGACTTGAAGTGTGTTAGTCCCATTACACACACAGAGCTATATTTTGTTCCCAGAAGCACCTATAGGACTTGAAGTGTGTTAGTCCCATTACACACAAAGAGCTATATTTGTTCCCAGAAGCACACATAGAGCTATAAGTTGTTCCCAGAAGCACCTAGAGCTCTTGAAGTGTGTTAGAGCCATCCAGGACAAGAGTGTTAGTCCCATTACACACACAGAGCTATATTTTGTTCCCAGAAGCACCTATAGGACTTGAAGTGTGTTAGTCCCATTACACACACAGAGCAATATTTTCTTCCCAGAAGCACCTATAGGACTTGAAGTGTGTTAGTCCCATCACACAGAGCTCCTCTATTTTCTTTGCATAAGCACCCACAGGACTTCTAGTGTGTTAGTGGCATCACACAGAGCTCCTATATATTCTTCTCAGCAGCACCCACAGGACTTCTAGTGTGTTAGTGGCATCACACAGAGCTCCTCTATTTTCTTTGCAGAAGCACCCACAGGACTTCTAGTGTGTTAGTGGCATCACACAGAGCTCCTCTATTTTCTTTGCAGAAGCACCCATAGGACTTCTAGTGTGTTAGTGGCATCACACAGAGCTCCTATATATTCTTCTCAGCAGCACCCACAGGACTTCTAGTGTGTTAGTGGCATCACACAGAGCTCCTCTATTTTCTTTGCAGAAGCACCCACAGGACTTCTAGTGTGTTAGTGGCATCACACAGAGCTCCTATATTTTCTTTGCAGAAGCACCCATAGGACTTCTAGTGTGTTAGTGGCATCACACAGAGCTCCTATATATTCTTCTCAGCAGCACCCACAGGACTTCTAGTGTGTTAGTGGCATCACACAGAGCTCCTCTATTTTCTTTGCAGAAGCACCCACAGGACTTCTAGTGTGTTAGTGGCATCACACAGAGCTCCTCTATTTTCTTTGCAGAAGCACCCACAGGACTTCTAGTGTGTTAGTGGCATCACACAGAGCTCCTATATATTCTTCTCAGCAGCACCCACAGGACTTCTAGTGTGTTAGTGGCATCACACAGAGCTCCTCTATTTTCTTTGCAGAAGCACCCATAGGACTTCTAGTGTGTTAGTGGCATCACACAGAGCTCCTATATATTCTTCTCAGCAGCACCCACAGGACTTCTAGTGTGTTAGTGGCATCACACAGAGCTCCTCTATTTTCTTTGCAGAAGCACCCACAGGACTTCTAGTGTGTTAGTGGCATCACACAGAGCTCCTCTATTTTCTTTGCAGAAGCACCCATAGGACTTCTAGTGTGTTAGTGGCATCACACAGAGCTCCTATATATTCTTCTCAGCAGCACCCACAGGACTTCTAGTGTGTTAGTGGCATCACACAGAGCTCCTATATTTTCTTTGCAGAAGCACCCATAGGACTTCTAGTGTGTTAGTGGCATCACACAGAGCTCCTATATTTTCTTCTCAGCAGCACCCACAGGACTTCTAGTGTGTTAGTGGCATCACACAGAGCTCCTATATTTTCTTTGCAGAAGCACCTATAGGACTTCTAGTGTGTTAGTGGCATCACACAGAGCTCCTATATTTTCTTCTCAGCAGCACCCACAGGACTTCTAGTGTGTTAGTGGCATCACACAGAGCTCCTATATTTTCTTTGCAGAAGCACCCATAGGACTTCTAGTGTGTTAGTGGCATCACACAGAGCTCCTATATTTTCTTCTCAGCAGCACCCACAGGACTTCTAGTGTGTTAGTGGCATCACACAGAGCTCCTATATATTCTTCTCAGCAGCACCCACAGGACTTCTAGTGTGTTAGTGGCATCACACAGAGCTCCTATATTTTCTTTGCAGAAGCACCCATAGGACTTCTAGTGTGTTAGTGGCATCACACAGAGCTCCTATATTTTCTTCTCAGCAGCACCCACAGGACTTCTAGTGTGTTAGTGGCATCACACAGAGCTCCTATATTTTCTTTGCAGAAGCACCTATAGGACTTCTAGTGTGTTAGTGGCATCACACAGAGCTCCTATATTTTCTTCTCAGCAGCACCCACAGGACTACCGACTACAATGGCTGGAAGACCGCCAAGGGGAGGCAGAGCGTGCAGAGCCAAGAACACAGGGCAGACAGTCTCTGTTTCTAGTGGACGTGGCCGTGGACGTGGACGTGGTCGTGCATCGTCATCAGCACGTGGCCATGGGACACGCGCGTCTTTGTTTTCGGCAGCTGGACATGTGGAGCCGCATCATGCTGAAGGCTTGGTAGAATGGATGACCAAGCCCTCCTCATCCTCCTCATCCTCTCTCACCCAGGCTCAGGGTACTGACAGAGCATCATCAGCCACCCCTTCCCTAGACCCACCATGTCCTCCTGAGGAGTCCCCCGAACTCTTTGAGCACAGTGTTGGGTACATGCTCCAGGAGGATGCCCAACGATTCGAAGGCTCGGATGACGATACCCAGCTTGAGGAATCTGGCAGTACAGTTCCACCAGCTGCAGCTTACTGCCAGGTTTGCTCTAGTGGTGAAGAGGGAGGGGATGATGAGGTCACTGACTCCACGTGGGTGCCTCAAGGGAGAGAGGATGAGGAGGAGGACGAGGAGGAGGAGGATGCGGCGTCACATGTCCAACGAGGCAGGATGCCCCCTGGAGGCCAGGTAGAGGCCAGCACAGCAACTGTACAACACCGCAGAGCTCCGCCTGTGCAGGGCGCTGCCTCTGCACGTTATCAGAAAAGTTCTTTGGTGTGGGCCTTTTTTGAGACGAGTGCAGCAGATCGCACCACTGCTATTTGCAATATTTGTCTCAAGCGTATCTCGCGTGGCCAAAACATCAGCCGCTTGGGCACGACAAGCATGACCAGACATATGGCGACCTGCCATGCAGCTCGTTGGCAGGCACACATAAAAGACCCACACCAAAGAACTAAGCGGACCTCTCCTTGCTCCTCCTCAGCTGGGATCTCCATCCCCACTACACCTTCAGTCCTCTCTGAAAGCTGCTCTGAGAGGACTGAAGGTGTAGAATTCGGTGTGTCACAACCAAGTACTTGCAGTACACCGACGTCCGAATGCAGCAGGCAAATTTCCCTGCCCCAGCTGCTGGACCGTAGAAAGAAGTACACTCCCAGCCATCCACATGCCCAGCGGTTGAATGCTAGCCTTGCTAAATTGCTAGCACTTCAACTGCTGCCTTTTCAGTTGGTAGACTCGGCCCCCTTCCGTGAGTTTGTTCAATGTGCGGTTCCTCAGTGGCAGGTTCCCAAACGCCACTTTTTCTCGCGGAAGGCGATTCCGTCTCTCTACCGGCATGTGGAGGGCAATGTCCATGCCTCGCTGGACAGGGCGGTCAGCGGTAAGGTGCATATTACCGCTGACTCATGGTCCAGCAGGCATGGACAGGGACGGTACCTTTCTTTCACGGCCCATTGGGTCACTCTATTGGCAGCTGGGAGGGATGCAGGACAAGGTGCAGTAGTGTTGGAGGTTGTTCCGCCACCACGCCTCCAAAACGCGACTACTGCTACTGGTTGTGACACACCTCTCTCCTCCACCCCCTCCTCTTCTTCTTCCTCCAGTGCTCTGTCCTTGGAACCAGCGGTGCTCCGTAGGCGTACAAGGGGCTACGCAAGTACGCAGGCAAAAAGATGCCATGCCGTGCTTGCGCTGGTGTGTTTGGGGGACAGGAGCCACACTGGGCCAGAGGTTCTGGCAGCTCTGCAGGGGCAGGCCGAGAGGTGGTTGACGCCACGTCAGCTTAAGCCAGGAATGGTCGTTTCTGACAATGGCACCAACCTCCTCTCCGCCCTGCGACAGGGGCAGCTCACCCATGTGCCCTGCATGGCTCACGTCCTCAACCTGGTGGTGCAGCGGTTCTTGGGCAGGTTCCCAGGCTTACAGGATGTCCTGAGGCAGGCCAGGAAAGTCTGTGTGCATTTCCGCCGATCTTATAATGCCAGTGCTCGGCTGACTGAGCTGCAAAAGGAGCTGAACCTGCCCAAGAACCGCCTAATATCTGACATGCCCACCAGGTGGAACTCAACGTTGGCCATGCTGCAGCGACTGCACACGCAGCAGAGGGCCATCAATGAGTACCTTTGCGACTACGGCACCAGGACAGGGTCAGGGGAGCTTGGGTTTTTTTCCCCACGTCAGTGGAGCATGATCAGGGATGCATGCACTGTCCTCTCACCATTTGAGGAGGCCACGAGGATGGTGAGCAGTGACAGTGCATGCATCAGTGACACTGTCCCTCTTGTCCACCTGTTGGAGCATACGCTGCGTGGGATAATGGACAGGGCACTTGAGGCAGAACAGAGGCAGGAAGAGGAGGACTTCCTTGCCTCTCAAGGCCCCCTTTATCCGGACAGTGTTCCTTCTGTCCCACCCATCACACAGGAAGAGGATGAGGAGGAGGAGGAGGAGGAGGAGGAGGAGGATTGTGTGAGCATGGAGGTGGAGCCTGGCACTCAGCATCAGCAGCAGCAGTCTTTTAGGGATGATGTACAGTCCCAACAAGCCAGTGGACTTGTACGTGGCTGGGAGGAGGTGGCTGGCGATCATGTCATCCTCAGTGACCCAGAAGACTCCGGACCGAATGCCTCAGCTAACCTACGCTGCATGGCCTCCCTGATCCTGCAAAGCCTGCGGAAGGATCCTCGTGTTCTTCGGATCAAGGAGAGGGACCATTACTGGCTGGCCACTCTCCTTGATCCGCGGTACAAGGGTAAGGTTGCGGACCTTATCTTGCCGTCGCAGAGGGAGCAGAGGATGAGACATCTCAGGGAGGCCTTGCAGAAAGGTCTGTGCAACGCGTTCCCAGAAACTGGGAGGCTACAAACTCCTGGTCCTGGGCGACGAGTTGCTGAGGCTTCGGTCAGTGGCAGAAGGAGCGGTGGGGAAGGTGGACGTCTGACCGATGCGTTCAGACAATTTTTTAGTCCGCAGCCCCAAGGTATGATCGGTTCCAGCAACCATCGCCAGCGTCTGATATACATGGTGCAGGAATACCTTGGGGCAAGGTCAGACTTGGACACCTTTCCCACCGAAAATCCTCTGGCTTACTGGGTCCTGAGGATGGATCACTGGCCAGAGCTTGCACAGTATGCAATTGAGCTACTGGCCTGTCCTGCCTCCAGCGTTCTTTCCGAACGCACATTCAGTGCTGCTGGAGGATTTGTGACTGATCATAGGGTGCGCCTGTCCACCGCCTCGGTTGATCGACTGACATTCATCAAAATGAATCAGTCTTGGATCACCACCAGCTACCAGGCACCTGAGGCGGATATAACCGAATAATTTTTAATGTCACATCCCTTCAAGACTGCCTATGCTGATGCTGAGTGACTGTCCTCTTATGTTCACTGACTATCCTCTTCCTCCTCCTCAATGATCCATGCCACAGCACCAGTGCCTAAGGCACAATTTTTCAGCCCCTGTTTAACAGGGGCGTGTACTTACAATTTTTTAAAAAAATGCTTCGCAACACGTGTGACTGCTGTGCTCCAAGTACAGTCTCTGTGAGGGCCGTGTTGCAGTGTTGTGGCACCAGCACCAGTGCCTAAGGCACAATTTTTCAGCCCCTGTTTAACAGGGGCGTGTACTTACAATTTTTTAAAAAAATGCTTCGCAACACGTGTGACTGCTGTGCTCCAAGTACAGTCTCTGTGAGGGCCGTGTTGCAGTGTTGTGGCACCAGCACCAGTGCCTAAGGCACAATTTTTCAGCCCCTGTTTAACAGGGGCGTGTACTTACAATTTTTTAAAAAAATGCTTCGCAACACGTGTGACTGCTGTGCTCCAAGTACAGTCTCTGTGAGGGGTTGCAGTGTTGTGGCACCAGCACCAGTGCCTAAGGCACAATTTTTCAGCCCCTGTTTAACAGGGGCGGGTAATTACAAATCTTGATCTAATAGTTCACAGCAGGGCCCATTCCTGCGCCCACCAAGAGTAACTATGAGGGCCTACAGTCTTGTGGCAACACCGTCCACCACCACCGCCAAAGGCCCAATTTTTCTGCCCTGTTCATCAGGTGCTTGCAATTACAAATCTTGATCTAATAACTCACAGCAGGGCCCATTCCTGCGCCCACCAAGAGTAACTGTGAGAGCTTACAGTCTTGTGGCAAAACCGTCCACCACCACCACCACCACCACCACCACCACCCCCAATTTTTCTGCCCTGTTCAACAGGTGCATGCAATTACAAATCTTGATCTATTAACTCACAGCAGGGCCCATTCCTGTGCCCACCAGTCTTGTGGCTACACCAACATCTAATAGGGCAAATTTCTGCAGAGTATATACGCCAGGCCCCTACTTTCAAACATCCAACTTACAAACGACTCCTACTTGCAAATGGAAAGAGAAAACAGGAAGTGAGAGGAAATCTACCCCTAGGAAGGGAAATTCTATCCTGTTAGATTTAATTTGGGAAAAAAGGTATCTCCTCTCTACTGATACTTTATCACCAATCCTTGTTTCAATTAAAACCCCACTTTTCCAAAAACATTTATCATTGGGACGGAAAGTGAGGTGACATGTTCTGAACAGATGTGCAAAGACAGCAAATGTTACAGGGGTGATAACCCCTCCCTATGTTCTCCAAAAAGCTTAAAAATAGATTTTTTTGGGATGGAGCTACACTTCATAATGTACCTGTTCAGATTCTACTTAAGATCAAACCTAAAGCCGCAAGTGGTTTTAAATGGCTTCTTTTTTTCCTTTACAAATGTCATTTTGTGCAAGGACAGTTCTAAACACGGGAAACACATGCCACTTCACAGGCATACTTTGGACACCCCCCAGGTACCATATTTAAAGGAAAATGTCACTTTTTTTTTTTCACTTTATGCATCATTAAAATGACTGCTCCCGAAAAAACGTTAGTTTTTAAAAGTTCTTTTTGCATTGATATATGTCCCCTGGGGCAGGACCCGGGTCCCCAAACCTGTTTTATGACATTAACATGCATATTGGCCGTTGTAATTAGCACTTTTGATTTCGAACGTTCGCGTCCATTATAACGTATAGGGTTCGAAAATTCGCGCGAACTTTCGGTCCGTTCGAAGGTTCTGGTTCGAACCGAACCCGGGGGTGTTCGGCTCATCCCTACTTGGCGGTATGTTTTGGGTCATTGTCATGCTGGAAGACCCATCCATGACCCATCTTCAGTGTTCTGGATGAGGGAAGAAGGTTCTCCTCCAAGATCTTACAATACATGGCCCCGTCCATTGGCCCCTCAATGCGGCAAAGTCGGCCTGAACCTTTATCAGAGAAACAGCCCCAAATCATCATGTTTCCACCTCCGTGTGACTGTAGGGATGGTGTTCTTAGGGTCATAGTCACCATTTTTCTTCCTCCAAACATGGCGAGTCAAGTTAATGCCAAAGAGCTCAATTTTGGTCTCATCTGACCACAGAACTTTCTCCCCCAATCCTTCTCTGAATCATTTAGATGTTCATTGGAAAACTTCAGACAGGCCTGTACATGTATCTTCTTGAGGAGGAGGACCTGTACACGTGTCTTCCTGAGGAGGGGGACCTGTACATGTGTCTTCCTGAGGAGGAGGGGGACCTGTACATGTGTCTTCCTGAGGAGGGGGACCTGTACATGTGTCTTCCTGAGGAGGAGGGGGACCTGTACATGTGTCTTCCTGAGGAGGAGGACCTGTACATGTGTCTTCCTGAGGAGGGGGACCTGTACATGTGTCTTCCTGAGGAGGGGGACCTGTACACGTGTCTTCCTGAGGAGGGGGACCTGTACATGTGTCTTCCTGAGGAGGGGGACCTGTACATGTGTCTTCCTGAGGAGGGGGACCTGTACATGTGTCTTCCTGAGGAGGGGGACCTGTACATGTGTCTTCCTGAGGAGGGGGACCTGTACATGTGTCTTCCTGAGGAGGGGGACCTGTACATGTGTCTTCCTGAGGAGGGGGACCTGTACATGTGTCTTCCTGAGGAGGGGGACCTGTACACGTGTCTTCCTGAGGAGGAGGACCTGTACATGTGTCTTCCTGAGGAGGGGGACCTGTACATGTGTCTTCCTGAGGAGGGGGACCTGTACATGTGTCTTCCTGAGGAGGGGGACCTGTACATGTGTCTTCCTGAGGAAGGGGACCTGTACATGTGTCTTCCTGAGGAGGGGGACTCGCCATGTTTGGAGGAAGAAAAATGGTGACTATGACCCTAAGACCACCATTCCTACAGTCACACGGAGGGGGAAACATGATGATTTGGGGCGGTTTCTCTGATAAAGGTTCAGGCCGACTTTGCCGCATTGAGGGGCCAATGGGCGGGGCCATGTATTGTAAGATCTTGGATGAGAACCTTCTTCCCTCATCCAGAACACTGAAGATGGGTCATGGATGGGTCTTCCAGCATGACAATGACCCAAAGCATTCCGCCAAGGCAACAAAGGAGGGGCTCAAGAAGAAGCACATTAAAGGTGATGGAGTGGCCTAGTCAGTCTCCAGACCTTAATCCTATAGAAAATGTATGGAGGAGCTGAAACTTCGAATTTGCCAAGAAACCTGAAGGATTTAGAGAAGATCTGTAAAGAAGAGAGGAGCAAAATCCCTCCTGAGATGTGTGGAAACCTGATCACCACCTACAAGAAACGTCTGACCTCTGTGATCACCAACAAGGGTTTCTCCACCAACTACTAAGTCATGTTTTGCTTGGGGGATCAAATACTTATTCTACTCACTGAACTTCAACTCCATTTATAACATTTGTATTGTGTGTTATTTCTGGATTTTTGGTTGATATTCTGTCTCTATCATATAAAATACACCTATGATAAAAATTATAGACCCTTCATTTCTATGTAAGTGGGCAAAACTTACACAATCTGCAGGGGAGCCAATCATTATTTTCCCCCTCTGTATAGCTGTATAGTATAATACATTATTTTAGAAATCTTTAAAATTCCCCCAAATGCATTATACTATATGTATAATATATATATATATATATATATATATATATATATATATATATATATATATATATATATATATATATATAAGATCTTTTCAGGCTGTGAGCCATTTTTTTAAGTTATTTAATTAATCGTCATACACTTAAATTAACAAAAAAAAAGAAAGCTTTAATATGCACATGCTGCTACCTGAAAAAACAGGACTTCTATCAGTACCTAAGAAAAAATTGCAACAAACTACATTACATTTTTATTGGATATAATATAATATAATTTAATATAATATAAGACATTATTTTATTAATATATTAAAATTCCCTAAAATACTATATATAAAAAAAAAAAGCAAAAGGCATTTTTGATCTTTTCAGGTCTGTAAGCCATTTTTGCAGTTATTTAATTAAGTGGCATACACTGGATTACATTTTTAATATTTTTTACGTTATCACATTTTACATATTTGCCAATTAAAATATTTTTTTTAAAGTGAAATATGGTGTAATTCAGGTTCAGTAAGTATGTAGGACTTTTTTGTTTTCTTGAAATCAAAAGAAATTTGTGTTTCTTACTAATTGTACTCAATCTATTATTAAGAACTTTTTTTTATTTTATGTTTTTCTAAAGCCAACATTTTCTTTTGATCATAGCAGATAAAAAAAAGTCCAATATCTGAAAATATATATATAACATTTCTTCTGCTTCAGGCATAATTGTACATATACTTTAGTGATCAATATTTATTTTTTCTTAACAATCCTTTAATAATGTTAAGGCCTGTTTATTTATTTATTTAGTTGCCTTAAAAAAAAATAAAAATAAAAATACTTCATTAGATAACATAGCAAGAAAAACAAACGAGTCGCTAGGAAACAATTTTTTAATGCATGTAAGCAAATATTTCCCGTGTGACATTTACAAAAATGCCAGCCATGAACAAAAAAAAAAAAAGGCCAAAAAAAAAAACAGCAAGCGTTTCTCTAACAGCCTCGGGGCGAGGATCGTATGTGAGTGAACTAAATTTCCAGGATGCTTCTTATGGTCTGGGAGTGAAACAGATGGTTTGGGAAAATCGACCGTCGAATAAAATAAAAAAGTAAATGAGAATATAGTTGATGGCATATGTACTGCGAGGAGATTGTAAACGTTTCACTAATATTCATGCCGGTAATAAAATTATAACAATTTAATTTTTTTTAAATGGCAGTTTTATTTAGAAAATTATTTTTCTTTTATAAAAAAAAAAAAAAACATTTGAATGTTTATCAGTATCGATAAATAAAACATGATAAAAACATGTATTTTATTTACAAGATGCTTCCCAGAAAAAAATAAAAAATAAATACCCAGAATTCTGATTGCTGACCATGTCTGTACTCCTTAGTATCTTTATTATAATCAAAGCCATTTCAATTACAAAGCTCACAAATTACTGAGATCTTTAAATAATTGATGGATCTCCGCGGACATGACGTCTCTTGATTTCATTAAAAAAAAAAAAAATAAGGGAAGCCAGACCAAGCAAAATCCAGCAGAGGAGCTGTCAATTTATGTAATAATAATGACAAATTGCTTGTTGGAAAACTTGCCGTTAAAAACAAGGCCATGAGATAAAAACAAAAATATTCTGTGGAAAGGTGAAATTTTATTTAGCTCGGGGTCCCAGGCCACATAAAACAAACAGCGGACAGGTTTGTTGTGTCAGGCATTTGATTTATCCGTAACGATAAAGCAGAAAAAGGGGCGAAAATAAGTATTGGCTGGTAAATAAATAATGTATTTGATAATGATCAGAGGTAAACAAATATGGTTTCTTGGCATTTTTTTTTTTTTCATTATGATGAGCAAGGTCCTCAAAAAAAAAAAAAAAAAAAAAAAAAAAAATGGTGACCTTGCAACTTCTCAGTGGTCTTCCTGATGGACAAGTTTGCAAAAACAAAGTTTTAAGTTAAAAAAAATAAATAAATAAAAAGTCTTAGAAACTTTCAGCCAATTTTTGACTTCATAGATCACAACCACAAAAAGAAATCTAGTAGATATGTTGGGTGATGTGCTCCATCTTCTAAAGACTAAAAAAGGTATTGAAGTCAAAAGGTCAAATCAATTAATTTAAAGCAAACCTAAAATCTAGTTGTTTGCTCACCAGGCTTTCTGGTTGCTGCCATTATAAAAGGTCAAGTAGAGGATAGCGAAAAAATAGCTTTGGACCAGTAAGGTAAACCTATTGGTATTGCTTTCTTAAAGTACTGATGTCGATGTAAATTATCTCGTTCCTCTAGGTGGCCTCTATACCTCAGAGGATCTCCATAATCTCATCGACTTGCTAAAAGATCTGGTTCCCAGGTAGGTGGCCTCTACACCTCAGAGGATCTCCATAGTCTCATCTACTTGCTAAAAGATCTGGTTCCCAGGAAGGTGGCATCTATACCTCAGAGGATCTCCATAGTCTCATTGGCTTGCTTAATGATCTGGTTCCCATGTAGGTGGCCTCTATACCTCAGAGGATCTCCATGGTCTCCGTGGCTTGGTAAATGATCTGGTTTCCATGTAGGTGGCCTCTACACCTCAGAGGATCTCCATAGTTTCATCGGCTTGCTAAATTATCTGGTTTCCATGTAGGTGGCCTCTATACCTTAGAGGATCTCCATGATCTCCTTGCCTTGGTAAATGGTCTGGTTCCCGGGTAGGTGGCCTCTACACCCCAGAGAATCAGCACAGCCTCCTTTTCTTGCTAAATGATTTGTTTCCTCAGTAGGTGGCCTCTGCACCCCAGAGGATCTCCACAGGCTCATTGGCTTGGTAAATGATCTGGTTCCCAGGCAGATGGCTTCTACACTTCAAAGGATCTGCACAGTCTCTTTGGCTTGCTAAATAATCTGGTTCCCTGGTAGGTGACCACTACACACCAGAGGATCTCCATAGTCTCATAGACTTGCTAAATGATCTGATTCCCAAGTAGGTGGCCTCTACACACCAGAGGAGCTCCATAGTCTCATCGACTTGCTAAATGATCTGGTTCCCAGGTAGGTGGCCTCTACACCCCAGAGGATCTCCATAGCCTCATCGGCTTGCTTAATGATCTGGTTCCCATGTAGGTGGCCTCTATACCTTAGAGGATCTCCATGATCTCCTTGCCTTGGTAATGGTCTGGTTCCCGGGTAGGTGGCCTCTACACCCCAGAGAATCAGCACAGCCTCCTTTTCTTGCTAAATGATCTGTTTCCTCAGTAGGTGGCCTCTGCACCCCAGAGGATCTCCACAGGCTCATTGGCTTGGTAAATGATCTGGTTCCCAAGCAGGTGGCCTCTCTACACCCCAGAGGATCTCCATGGTCTCCTTGGCTTGGTAAATGGTCTGGTTCTCAGGCAGATGGCTTCTAACCTTCATAGGATCTGCACAGTCTCTTTGGCTTGCTAAATAATCTGGTTCCCTGGTAGGTGACCACTACACACCAGAGGATCTCCATAGTCTCATTGGCTTGCTAAATGATCTGATTCCCAAGTAGGTGGCCTCTACACACCAGAGGAGCTCCATAGTCCCATCGACTTGCTAAATGATCTGGTTCCCAGGTAGGTGACCACTACACACCAGAGGATCTCCACAGTCTCATTGACTTTCTAAATGATCTGGTTCCCAGGTAGGTGGCCTCTAGACCCCAGAGGATCTCCATAGTCTCTACGGCTTGCTAAATGATCTGGTTCCCATGTAGGTGGCCTCTAGACCCCAGAGGAGCTCCATAGTCTCATCGACTTGCTAAATGATCTGGTTCCCAGGTAGGTGGCCTCTATACCTCAGAGGATCTCCATGGTCTCCTTGCCTTGGTAAATGGTCTGGTTCCCAGGTAGGTGGCCTTTACACCACAGAGGATCAGCACAGCCTCCTTTTCTTGCTAAATGATTTGTTTCTGCCCCCCCAGAGGATCTCCACAGGCTCATTGGCTTGGTAAATGATCTGGTTCCCAAGCAGGTGGCCTCTCTACACCCCAGAGGATCTCCATGGTCTCCTTGGCTTGGTAAATGGTCTGGTTCCCAGGCAGATGGCTTCTACACTTATTAGGATCTGCACAGTCTCTTTGGCTTGCTAAATAATCTGGTTCCCTGGTAGGTGACCACTACACACCAGAGGATCTCCATAGTCTCATCAACTTGCTAAATGCTCTGGTTCCCAGGTAGGTGGCCTCTACACCCCAGAGGATCTCCATAGTCTCATCGGCTTGCTAAATGATCTGGTTCCCATGTAGGTGGCTTCTACACTTCATTGAATCTGCTCAGTCTTCTTGCCTTGATAAATGGTCTGGCTCCCAGGTAGGTGGCCTCTACAGCCCAGAGGATCAGAACAGTCTCCTTTTCTTGCTAAATGATCTGGTCCGCCAGTAGGTGGCCTCTCTACACACCAGAGGATCTCCATGGTCTCCTTGGCTTGGTAAATGGTCTGGTTCTCAGGCAGATGGCTTCTACACTTCATAGGATCTGCACAGTCTCTTTGGCTTGCTAAATGATCTGGTTCCCGGGTAGGTGACCTCTACACCCCAGAGGATCTCCACAGTCTCCTTGGCTTGCCTAATAGTCTTTGGGTGTTCATGTCGCTGCCTGGTGACATGGACACTTCCCATTGGCTAGGCACTGACAGGGTCATTAAGGACTCCAACCATGGCATAATGATGTCGTAAAAAGCTGCAGCTGATTTTAAAATACAGAGAGCACTATGTTTTTAACTTTTGATTTTGTGAGCACACCAGCTGGGTTGTTATCTGTCAGGACATGGATCTGAACCCAGGACCTCTGCTGCGTCCAACAGTAGCTCTTCTTCCCGAGTCACCTGCGATGCTGAACAGCTCCCTGCTTAATACCTTGGACAAATTAACTTTCTATCTTTTTCTGGTAAACCTTGAACTCTTTGCTCCTCCCATAAACTTCTTGTTTAAGCCACGCCTTTGAACTTCCTTTTTGCCAGATTATTGTGCTCTCTCCAGCCGACAGCTTGCTCCTTACGCTCCTGCTGTCGTCTGTATCTTCATTGCCACTCATTATCGACCTTTGGCTTGTTCCTCGACTAAGATTTTGATTGATCCCAACCTGCACCACTTGTTACCAACTTTTGGCTTGTTAACTGACTACACTTCTGCTTGATCCCTACTTACTATATCTGCTACCGGACCCTGACTTGCTCACCTCCTGGTGGTGCGATCCTGAGGACTGCGACCTGGTACTGACATGCAGCAAAAATCATCTCCACCATCAGGAGCTCTGGTGCACGCTGGTTAGTATTTCCTCAGGAAAGCCCATGTCATCCACCAGGGTGACCTGCTTCTGTACTTATCCAGCTGGTTGGTGGGTGCCTCTCTGCCTCTAAAGCTACTGGTCTCCGAGACTTCAGTTCATGACAGCCCTTGTGGGAAGCTTGGGGCTTTCTCTGTGCCTGATATAGGCAACTTGGAAAGAGAGCTTTCCCCGGCTGAGGATCACCCTGAACACCCAACTTCCTCCCTTTGGGCTTATTCAGGGTAACAGAAGCTGCAAGGCACCCCCATGATAGGGCAAAATGGAGGGCCGTTTGAAGGAATTTGGGGGCCCCAAGCAAAATTTACAAAGCAGAGAAAAGACTCTACAGTAGAGTGTACTGTAGAGTCTTTTCTCTGCTTTTGTACATTTTTGCAAAAAGCTTTAATAAATATTACCTGATTAAAAAAAGAAGCAACAAGATGGAAATGGGATGGTGAAGAAAGAAAATGGAAAGAAAGCTATGGTAATTGTTTTTATTATGGTCTGCAAGCTTCCATATTTTTATTACTAAATGGGTCTTGATGACTGCCTCCCCCCCCCCCCCCCCCGTGTTCTTTTTAACCCCTCCTCACTACCGCGCGGCAGGAGAATCAGTTTTCTGTTCCCGGCCGGCCGGACTGAAAGGAAGTGAGCACTCAGTGTGTGCACTTCCTGTCAGTCTGGCCAGGAACAGGAAACTGAATCTCCCGTACCGCGCGGACTGCAGGAGGAAGGAAGAGGAGCTCGGCCACGCTACAGGCTGTAGCTCATAGGAAGCTGCGGCCAGCGGCACGACTGGGGCCCAAGGCCAGCTCGGGGCCCCAAGCAATTGCTTGTTTTGCCTGTCCTGTCGCGACGGGCCTGGCAAGAGGGAAACTTCACCTGTATTATGACTGGAAACATAGGGGCTGATTGCAGTGGCGGCTGGTGCTCAAAGTTTTTTGGGGGGCGCAAATAAACTGAAAAATTCTGAAAAAAAAAAAAGCCCATCAAACGCAGCCACTGTACCAAACGCAGCCACTGTGCCCATCAAAACGCAGCCACTGTGCCCATCAAAACGCAGCCACTGTGCCCATCAAACGCAGCCACTGTGCCCATCAAACGCAGCCACTTTGCCCATCAAAACGCAGCCACTGTGCCCATCAAAATGCAGCCACTGTGCCCATCAAAACACAGCCACTGTGCCCATCAAACACAGCCACTGTGCCCATCAAAACGCAGCCACTGTGCCCATCAAACACAGCCACTGTGCCCATCAAAACGCAGCCACTGTGCCCATCAAAACGCAGCCACTGTGCCCATCAAACACAGCCACTTTGCCACTGTGACATCAAACGCAGCCACTTTGCCATCAAACACAGCCACTTTACCACTTTGCCATCAAACACAGCCACTTTGCCATCAAACACAGACACTTTGCCACAAAACGCAGTCGCTTCAAAATAAAGCTGTCCCTGCAAAGAAGCTGCCTCTGTGCCCCCCCCCCCCCCCGCCCTGCACTTACCTTGACTCGGGTGACGGGGCCATCAGTGTCCTCCATTTCTTCTCCTGCCCGCTCCTCCTCTCATCCTCTGCTATGATTGGACGCCTGATAGGCGCCCAATCACAGCACCTGTTGTTTCAGCCAATCAGGGCACAGGTAACACAGACCTGTGCTCCTGATTGGCTAAGGGGCCGTACAATGTTAGCAAACCGAATTCCTTTGGTTTGCTAACATACTGCTAAGTGACAAGGAACGCACAGCGTTGCGCCCGCTTGTCACCTTTTTGGACGCCTATTAGCGCCTACGGCGATAATCAGGTGTTTCCAAAAAAAACACCCCCACCGCTGTAATTTAGGTGCCCGGTGACCGAAAAGGGGCCGGACACCTGAATAGGGGGTGTCAGCAGCGACCATAGATAGATTCATGCAATGCATGAATCTATCTATGGTGTATAGAGAGTGACAGGAGAGGGGGGGGGCGGCGCTCCTGCGCCCTTTATGGACGCACCGCCGCTGGCTGATTGTTGTGTTTGGCTTTGGACGGGGGTTGTACTGAAGATGTCTGAACTTCACTTGTTATTCAGTAAAAGGGAAAATAAGAAGCAAATTGCTGAACTGGACTCACTTTATTGGGTTCTGTGGCCTATACCTGGAAAATTGTAGGTAAGGTAGGCCTATGGATCCTCTAAAGGAGGGGTGGAAGATGATGGGGCTTATATTTTGTCTTATGAGAATCTGTGGTACATTGGCTCCCACTGGGAGTGGGGGGTCCACATTAACAAAGTTGGGAATTGCACCGGCTAATGGTTCCCGAGCAGCTACCATAGCTTACATGTGTATTTGCATCTGCCTACATCCCCCCCCCCCCCCCCCATTTTTCATGATAAATATTTGGGTGGGCAGACAATGCCAGCACAGCTAACCAAGCATTACAGCATTCCCATCAATAAGCGGTTAGCCATGTGCCATCAATTTTCACAACGATGAATAACAGAAACAAATACATCAAAAAAAGTTTGTTTGTCCTTCCTGTTATTTGTTTTGCATGAATAATTTAAAGGATCTTTTATTTAATTAGGATAAGGGATATTTAACAATGTTTGCGACGGCTAAAGTGCAGCATTATGGTGGACAGAGAGTGTTTTGCAGGATTTTCCATTTATAAATGTGATGGAGCTGAGCCCTCCGCTGATGTCATCATCTCCTTCATAAGACTTAACACTGCGGTTCAGTAAAACGTCTTGTGGTTGAGATAGAAAAACTAGAGGCTGAGAACATTATCAACAAAGGGATGGAAAGGGAAACAATCCTTAGAACCTGCAGGGAGGGGATCTACCGACTTCTGTATGGGCAGTGCCCCATGGTAGGACAGAACCAAGTTCCCAATAACAGAGGATTATGGGAAAGAATAGAAATGTAGAAAGATCAGCAACTGTATCCTCCTGCAGTCCTGGCTGTGATTGTTTCCTCTACTGAAAAAAAATCTATACCATGTATATGGAAAGGTTTGTGGACACCTGATCATCACACCTACATGGGTTTGTTGGACATCCCACTCTAAAACCATGACCATTATTTATGGAGTTGACCCCTCTCCCAGTGGTGGGTGGAAAAAAAATTGGGGGGGGGGGGGCAAACAGTATGCCACCCCCCTCCCCAGTCGTTCGTTAGAACTTAGCCCATAACCGGCGGCTCCCCCCTGCTCGGCGGTGGCAGCGGCCTCCCGTTCTCCTGCTCTACATCACCGGTGGCCTCCCGTTCTCCTGCTCTACATCACCGGCAGCCTCCTGTTCTACTGCTCTACATCACCGGCGGCCTCCCCTTCTCCTGCTCTACATCACCGGCGGCCTCCCCTTCTCCTGCTCTACATCACCGGCGGCCTCCCCTTATCCTGCTCTACATCACCGGCGGCCTCCCCTTCTCCTGCTCTACATCACCGGCGGCCTCCTGTTCTCCTGCTCTACATCACCGGCGGCCTCCCCTTCTCCTGCTCTACATCACCGGCAGCCTCCCCTTCTCCTGCTCTACATCACCGGCGGCCTCCCCTTCTCCTGCTCTACATCACTGGCGGCCTCCCGTTCTCCTGCTCTACATCACCGGCGGTCTCCCCTTCTCCTGCCCTACATCACCGGCGGCCTCCCCTTCTCCTGCCCTACATCACCGGCGGCCTCCCCTTCTCCTGCTCTACATCACCGGCGGCCTCCCGTTCTCCTGCTGTACATCACCGGCGGCCTCCCGTTCTCCTGCTCTACATCGCCGGCGGCCTCCCCTTCTCCTGCTCTACATCGCCGGCGGCCTCCCCTTCTCCTGCTCTACATCACCGGCGGCCTCCCCTTCTCCTGCTCTACATCACCGGCGGCCTCCCCTTCTCCTGCTCTACATCACCGGCGGCCTCCCCTTCTCCTGCTCTACATCACCGGCGGCCTCCCCTTCTCCTGCTCTACATCACCGGCGGCCTCCCCTTCTCCTGCTCTACATCACCGGCGGTCTCCCCTTCTCCTGCCCTACATCACCGGCGGCCTCCCCTTCTCCTGCCCTACATCACCGGCGGCCTCCCCTTCTCCTGCTCTACATCACCGGCGGCCTCCCGTTCTCCTGCTGTACATCACCGGCGGCCTCCCGTTCTCCTGCTCTACATCGCCGGCGGCCTCCCCTTCTCCTGCTCTACATCGCCGGCGGCCTCCCCTTCTCCTGCTCTACATCACCGGCGGCCTCCCCTTCTCCTGCTCTACATCACCGGCGGCCTCCCCTTCTCCTGCTCTACATCACCGGCGGCCTCCCCTTCTCCTGCTCTACATCACCGGCGGCCTCCCCTTCTCCTGCTCTACATCACCGGCGGCCTCCCATTCTCCTGCTCTACATCACCGGCGGCCTCCCCTTCTCCTGCTCTACATCACCGGCGGCCTCCCCTTCTCCTGCTCTACAAACCCCTAGATGGGTTTGTTGGACATCCCACTCTAAAGCCATGACCATTATTTATGGATTATGGATTTCCCCTTTGGCAGTTATGAGCACCCTGTTTGTATGCTCTCTTATATGCTCCTATTATCTTTCCAAGGAATCATTATCCAGGTGGGTTTTCCATTTTTTGGGATAACATACACTTATATATTTTTTCTCTTCAATATCTTAACAAATTTAGTATCTATATTAATGTACCCCATAGATGGATTGCCAAACTGATATAGTTTTGGACATTATTTCCCTCTCTATGATGCACTCGATACAATCCCATGTATTCAGCATTTTTGTGGACTGCAGAGCCCTCTCTCGGGACTTTCAGGTCAGCATCTGAGCCTATCAGCTCCACCCACTTTTCAATTATGTGATGTCCATTTCTACATTATCTTATCAAAGCAGTGTAAATTGTTGTGTATTCAATGTTCTGATTGTATTTTTTCTATTCCAGTAAATATTAATTGACATTATCTAACTCTCCTGAGGAAGCCCAAGTTTGGGTGAAACATGTTGAGAAAAAGAGCAATAAATGAAAAGTTCATCTCTGGTTAGCGATGTATGGGTTTTTTAAAAAAACGTTTTCATAGACATTTGATGTCAAATATGCAATATCAAGTTATATTGTGAAATTCAATAAAACTTTTTTCTATTAATGTAATTTTTCTTGTATTTTTGCGCCTTAAAAGTCCCATTTTCTGTTCTTTGAACTAAATTTTGACTTTATGTAAGGGATGTGGCGCTATACTTCTAGCTTTCAGCAACTCAGCTCATTTTCATTATTTATGGAGTTGACCCCTCTCCCAGTGGTGGATGGAAAAAAAATTGGGGGGGGGCAAACAGTATGCCACCCTCCTCCCCGGTCGTTCGTTAGAACTTAGCCCATAACCGGCGGCTCCCCCCTGCTCGGCAGTGGCAGCGGCCTCCCGTTCTCCTGCTCTACATCACCGGCGGCCTCCTCTTCTCCTGCTCTACATCACCGGCCGCCTCCCGTTCTCCTGCTCTACATCCCCGGCGGCCTCCCGTTCTCCTGCTCTACATCACCGGCAGCCTCCCTTTATCCTGCTCTACATCGCGGACGGCCAACGTTCTCCTGCTCTACATCACCGACGGCCTCCCGTTCTCCTGCTCTACATCACCGGCGGCCTCCCCTTCTCCTGCTATACATCACCGGCGGCCTCCCTTTATCCTGCTCTACATCGCGGGCGGCCAACGTTCTCCTGCTCTACATCACCGACGGCCTCCCGTTCTCCTGCTCTACATCACCGGCGGCCTCCCCTTCTCCTGCTATACATCACCGGCGGCCTCCTGTTCTCCTGCTCTACATCCCCGGCGGCCTCCCGTTCTCCTGCTCTACATCACCGGCAGCCTCCCTTTATCCTGCTCTACATCGCGGGCGGCCAACGTTCTCCTGCTCTACATCACCGACGGCCTCCCGTTCTCCTGCTCTACATCACCGGCGGCCTCCCCTTCTCCTGCTATACATCACCGGCGGCCTCCCTTTATCCTGCTCTACATCGCGGGCGGCCAACGTTCTCCTGCTCTACATCACCGACGGCCTCCCGTTCTCCTGCTCTACATCACCGGCGGCCTCCCCTTCTCCTGCTCTACCTCACCGGCGGCCTCCCCTTCTTCTGCTCTACATCACCGGCGGCCTCCCATTCTCCTGCTCTACATCACCGGCGGCCTCCCGTTCTCCTGCTCTACATCACCGGTGGCCTCCCGTTCTCCTGCTCTACATCACCGGTGGCCTCCCGTTCTCCTGCTCTACATCACCGGCGGCCTCCCCTTCTTCTGCTCTACATCACCGGCCGCCTCCCCTTCTCCTGCTCTACATCACCGGCCGCCTCCCGTTCTCCTGCTCTTCATCACCAACAAATGATGGTGCTTATATTTTGTCTCATGAGAACATGTGGTACAATGGCTCCTTCTGGTAGTGGGGGGTCCACATTAACAAGGTTCGGAATTGTACCGGCTAATGGTTCCCGAGCAGCTACCATAGCTTACATGTGCATTAGACATGTGCAATTCGTTTCGTTTTTTTTTTTTTTTGTTAAAATTCGTTATATTCGTTCATTCGTTATCGTACGAATGAGCGAATGATTCGCTAAAATTTTTTAACAAATAACGAATTATCGAATCGAACGAATATGAAAAACAACGTAAATCAGAAATAACCAAATTAGAAACAACGAATCTACGAAAGAAGAAAATCCGAAAAACGAAAACAGGAACAACGAAAATCAAAATGAACGACAAAATTCATACATTCGTAACTTTTTTTTTTTTGTTGAATTGGTAATTTTCCGTGTCTCTTACAATGGCGCTGCTTAATGTGCTTCGAATGGATTGAACGAAAAAATTCATCCATTCATAACTTTTTTTATTTTTTTTGCGATTCGTAATTTTCTGTGTCCCTTACAATGGCGCTGCTTAACGTGCTTCGAATGGATTGAACGAAAAAAATTCGTACATTCGTAACTTTTTTTTTTTGCGATTCGTAATTTTCCGTGTCTCTTACAATGGCGCTGCTTAACGTGCTTCGAATGGATTGAACGAAAAAATTCATCCATTCATAACTTTTTTTATTTTTTTGCGATTCGTAATTTTCTGTGTCCCTTACAATGGCGCTGCTTAACGTGCTTCGAATGGATTGAACGAAAAAAATTTGTACATTCGTAACTTTTTTTTTCGATTCGTAATTTTCCGTGTCTCTTACAATGTAATAATAGCATACACATTACATAAAATTATGAATTATGCTCCGATTACGAATCTACGAAAACAATGTTACGAAAGTACGAATGTAACTAAATCTACGAAAATACGAATGCGTCCGAATTTCGAATAAATGAAAATTAAAGTAACGGAAAAACCAATCAACGAAAAAATAACTCTTACGAAAATACGAATCGTTACGAATACGAACACCGACGACTTACGAATTTACGAATCGTTACGAATCAACGGAAACGAACAGAAACTAAACTAATCAAATTTTTATATTGTGCACATGTCTAATGTGCATTTGCTTCTGCCTACATTCCCCCCCCCCCCCCAATTTTTCATGATAAATATTTGGTGGGCAGACAATGCCAGCACAGCTAACCAAGCATTCCAGCATTCCCATCAATAAGCGGTTAGCCATGTGCTACCAGTCCAGGGGGGTAGAGCCAATACAACTGTAAGGGGCCCCCGGGGGCCCAAGGATTCCCGGTTATACCGTGTTCTCCCGATCTCCGCGGTGGTGGCTTTCGTTTCCTCCCTCCTCCTCGGCGGCAATCTGGAGTCTTCTCTTTTTGGCCAATCGGAAAACGGGTCTCACAAATGCGCTTCTGATTTGCCAGATTGAGGATCAGTGTTTCAACAGCAAATATTCATTCGCTGTTGTAACACACCTGGGTGGGCTCCGGTCGCATGCTCTGCGCCCCGAGCCCACGCGATTTTGAGGCCTATTAGAGCCTCTGGCTCTAAGCTCTAATCAGATGCTTCAAAAAAATCCCCTGCCGGATGCATTAATAGGGGGATGCTATGCATGAATCTATCAATTACCATATAGGGGGGTGGCCAGGATAAAGGGGGCGGTACCCAGGTGCCCCTAATGAACAGGCTGCTACTACCCTCTCCTCATGACCATTAAAATGGAGTTGTCCCCATTGGGGGCTGTAACATCTTCCACTTTTCTGGGAAGACTTTCCACAAGATTTTGGAGGGTGTGTAGGAATTTGTCCCTATTTGCTAGCCCAGGTACTGATGTTGGATAGGAAGAGCTGGCTCAGACCTTGGGCCTCATGTTGGGCACCAAAAAAATTTAAATCATCCAAAAGGTGTTCAGTAGCATCGAAATTAGGGCTCTCTGCAGGACACTCAAGTTCCTCCATGACCTCAAACCCAGTGAACAGTTTTGGGATGAGAAGATCTGTTCCCAAAAGTGTTGAGTGCTCATGTTGGATGAGAAAACTCGATCTCAAAGTTCTTCCAAAAGTAGGGTTGAGGTCAGGGATCTGTGCAGGACACTGGAGTTCCTCCACACCCAATTGGTCACACTGTGTATTTATGGAGCTGCCTTTGTACACCGGGGGGGGGGGGGGGGGGGGGGGGGGGGGGGGGGGCACAGTCATGGTGGAACAGAAAAGGGTCTTCACTGAACTGTTACCACAAGGCTGGAAGAGCAAAATTGTCTACAATGTCTTTTCTTTCTATGATGGAGCATTACCAGGACCCTTCACTGGTACCACCTGAACTCCATCATTGGGGGTGTGATAGTTGGATTTACTGGATTTAATTCTTGGGATTTCTTGTGGACTTTATAACACTTTTTGGAGATTTTTCAATAATTGATTTTGTATAAGAAATTTATTCTCTCACAAGTCACAGTAATTCGTTTTGTTTAGCGCAACACTAATTTTTAAATATATGGTGTACAGTGGGGAAACAATAATTCTGCCCCCCACAGACTGGCTCCAGTAGGGGCTCATGTGGTATATATATGGGGTATATAGTATATATGGGGGGTATATATGGGGTATATAGTATATATGGGGGGTATATATGGGGTATACACAGACTGGCTCCAGTAGGGGCTCATGTGGTATATATATGGAGCATATAGTATATATGGGTATATAGTATATATGGGGGGTATATATGGGGTATATAGTATATATGGGGGGGTATATATATGGGGTATACACAGACTGGCTCCAGTAGGGGCTCATGTGGTATATATATGGGGTGTATATAGTATATATGGGGGGTATATATGGGGTATACACAGACTGGCTCCAGTAGGGGCTCGTGTGGTACACAGATCAGTCCTGTCAATGTAAGAAGGTTCTCCTAACAACATCTCGTTATGTGTATAGAAGACACCTGTCCACAGAATCTCTTCCCTCCAATCCTCTCCATCATGGGGAAGACCAAAGATCTGTCAGAGGAGGTCGGGGAGAAGATTGTAGACCTGCACAAGGCTGGAATGGGCTACAAGACCATCAGCAAGAAGATCGGTGAGAAGGAGACAACTGTTGGAGCGATTATTCACAAATTGAAGAAATACAAAATAATTGTCCTCGGTCTGGAGCTCCATGCATGATTTCTCCTCATGGGGTGAGGATGGTCATGAGAAAAGTGAGGGATCCGCCCAGAACTACACGGGAGGAGCTTGTGAAGGATCTCAAGGCAGTTGGGACCACAGTCACCAAACAAACCATTGGTAACACAATACACCGCCATGGATTGAAATCCTGCAGCGCCTGCAAGGTCCCCCTCCTCAGGAAGTCACGTGTACAGGTCCCCTCCTCAGGAAGACACGTGTACAGGTCCTCCTCCTCAGGAAGACACATGTACAGGTCCCCTCCTCAGGAAGACACATGTACAGGTCCCCCTCCTCAGGAAGACACATGTACAGGTCCCCCTCCTCAGGAAGACACATGTACAGGTCCTCCTCCTCAGGAAGACACATGTACAGGTCCCCCTCCTCAGGAAGACACATGTACAGGTCCCCCTCCTCAGGAAGACACATGTACAGGTCCCCCCTCCTCAGGAAGACACATGTACAGGTCCCCCTCCTCAGGAAGACACATGTACAGGTCCCCCTCCTCAGGAAGACACGTGTACAGGTCCCCCTCCTCAGGAAGACACGTGTACAGGTCCCCTCCTCCTCAGGAAGACACGTGTACAGGTCCCTCCCCCTCAGGAAGACACATGTACAGGTCCCCCTCCTCAGGAAGACACATGTACAGGTCCCCCCTCCTCAGGAAGACACATGTACAGGTCCTCCTCCTCAGGAAGACACATGTACAGGTCCCCTCCTCAGGAAGACACATGTACAGGTCCTCCTCCTCGGGAAGACACATGTACAGGTCCTCCTCAGGAAGACAAGTGTACAGGTCCCCCTCCTCAGGAAGACACATGTACAGGTCCCCCTCCTCAGGAAGACACATGTACAGGTCCTCCTCCTCAGGAAGACACATGTACAGGTCCCCTCCTCAGGAAGACACGTGTACAGGTCCCCCTCCTCAGGAAGACACATGTACAGGTCCTCCTCCTCGGGAAGACACATGTACAGGTCCTCCTCCTCAGGAAGACACGTGTACAGGTCCCCTCCTCAGGAAGACACATGTACAGGTCCCCCTCCTCAGGAAGACACATGTACAGGTCCCCCTCCTCAGGAAGACACGTGTACAGGTCCCCCTCCTCAGGAAGACACGTGTACAGGTCCTCCTCCTCAGGAAGACACATGTACAGGTCCCCCTCCTCCTCAGGAAGACACATGTACAGGTCCCCCCTCCTCAGGAAGACACATGTACAGGTCCTCCTCCTCAGGAAGACACATGTACAGGTCCACCTCCTCAGGAAGACACATGTACAGGTCCCCCTCCTCAGGAAGACACATGTACAGGTCCCCCTCCTCAGGAAGACACATGTACAGGTCCCCCTCCTCAGGAAGACACATGTACAGGTCCCCCTCCTCAGGAAGACACATGTACAGGTCCCCCTCCTCAGGAAGACACATGTACAGGTCCCCCCTCCTCAGGAAGACACGTGTACAGGTCCCCCTCCTCAGGAAGACACGTGTACAGGTCCCCCTCCTCAGGAAGACACGTGTACAGGTCCCCTCCTCAGGAAGACACGTGTACAGGTCCCCTCCTCAGGAAGACACGTGTACAGGTCCCCTCCTCAGGAAGACACGTGTACAGGTCCCCCTCCTCAGGAAGACACGTGTACAGGTCCCCTCCTCAGGAAGACACGTGTACAGGTCCCCCTCCTCAGGAAGACACGTGTACAGGTCCCCCCTCCTCAGGAAGACACGTGTACAGGTCCTCCTCCTCAGGAAGACACGTGTACAGGTCTTCCTCCTCAGGAAGACACGTGTACAGGTCATCCTCCTCAGGAAGACACGTGTACAGGTCCTCCTCCTCAGGAAGACACGTGTACAGGTCGTCGTCCTCAGGAAGACACGTGTACAGGTCCTCCTCCTCAGGAAGACACGTGTACAGGTCCCCCTCCTCAGGAAGACACGTGTACAGGTCCCCCTCCTCAGGAAGACACGTGTACAGGTCCCCCTCCTCAGGAAGACACGTGTACAGGTCCCCCTCCTCAGGAAGACACGTGTACAGGTCCTCCTCCTCAGGAAGACACGTGTACAGGTCCTCCTCCTCAGGAAGACACGTGTACAGGTCATCCTCCTCAGGAAGACACGTGTACAGGTCCTCCCTCCTCAGGAAGACACGTGTACAGGTACCCCTCCTCAGGAAGACACGTGTACAGGTCGTCCTCCTCAGGAAGACATGTACAGGTCGTCCTCCTCAGGAAGACACATGTACAGGTCCCCCCTCCTCAGGAAGACACATGTACAGGTCCTCCTCCTCAGGAAGACACATGTACAGGTCCCCCCTCCTCAGGAAGACACATGTACAGGTCCCCCTCCTCAGGAAGACACATGTACAGGTCCCCCTCCTCAGGAAGACACATGTACAGGTCCCCCTCCTCAGGAAGACACATGTACAGGTCCCCCTCCTCGGGAAGACACATGTACAGGTCCCCCTCCTCGGGAAGACACATGTACAGGTCCTCCTCCTCGGGAAGACACATGTGCAGGTCCTCCTCCTAAGGAAGACACATGTACAGGTCCTCCTCCTTGGGAAGACACATGTACAGGTCCTCCTCCTCAGGAAGACACATGTACAGGTCCTCCTCCTCGGGAAGACACATGTGCAGGTCCCCCTCCTAAGGAAGACACATGTACAGGTCCCTCTCCTCAGGAAGACACATGTACAGGAACGTCTGAAGTTTGCCAATGAACATCTAAATGATCCAGAGAAGGATTGGGAGGAAGTGCTGTGGCCAGTGGAGATCAAAATTGAGCTTGTCTCGCCGTGTTTGGAGGAAGAAAAATTCTGACTATGACCCTAAGAACACCATCTTTACGGAGGTGGAAACATGATGCTTTGGGGCTGTTTGTCTGCTAAAGGTACAGACCGACTTTGAGGGGCCAATGGACGGGGCCATGTGTTGTAAAATCTTGGATGAGGACCTTCTTCCCTCAGCCAGAACACTGAAGATGGGACTTCCAGTATGACAATGACCCAAAACAAAGGAGTGGCTCAAGAAGAAGGTCATGGAGTGGCCTAGCCAGTCTCCAGACCTTAATCCTATAGACAATTTATGGAGGAGCTGAAACTTTGAGTTGCCAAGAGACAGCCAAGAAACCTTCAGGATTTAGAGAAGATCTGTAAAGAAGAGAGGAGCAAAATCCCTCCTGAGATGTGCAAACCTGATCACCACCTACAAGAAACGTCTGACCTCTGTGATCACCGACAAGGGTTTCTCCACCAACTACTAAGGGGATCAAATACTTATTTTACACACTGAACTGCAACTCCATTTATAACATTTGTATTGTGTGATTTTTCTGGATTTTTGGTTGATATTCTGTCTCTATCATATAAAATACACCTGTGATAAAAATTATAGACCCTTCATTTCTATGTAAGTGGGCAAAACTTACACAATCTGCAGGGGAGACGATCGTTATTTTCCTCACTGTGTGGGAGGGATACTTTCTCATATGTTTTTGCAGCTTTAAATTTTATCTTTCTTGCACAAGTGCGCTTTTTTTTTTATTTTTGTTCAGATTCAACCAATTGTCAGTGAAGAAAATGGTGGGCACTGGTCCCTGCGGTACATTGTGCAAAATTCCAGTTATTTTCTAAAGCACTGACATTACAAAAGAAAATGGTTTTCACACTGCTGACTTCTTTTTGTTTAATAACTGTTTATTAGGTAATAAGCAGAAACTACTGTATTTATCAGTGTATAACACACTCCTTAATTTTAAGAGGGAAGTTTCAGGAAAAAAAAATTTTTTATTTGAAATAAAGAACTTTGAAGCAAAATAAGGGTCAGTGCCCATCAATGCAGCCTTATCAGTGCCCATCAATGCAGCTTTATGAGTGCCCATTTGCAGCCCCACCATTGCCCATCAATGCAGCCTGATCAGTGCCCATCAATGCAGCCTCACCGGTGCCCATCAATTCAGCCTCACCAGTGCCCATCAGTGCCCACCCATGCAGCCTGATCTGTGGCCATCAATGCAGCCTCACCAGTGCCCAGCAATGCATCCTGATCAGTGCCCATCCATGCAGCCTGATCCATGCCCATTAATGCAGCCTAATCAGTGCCCATCTGCAGTCTCACCATTGCAGCCTGATCAGTGCCTATCAATGCAGCCTGATGAGAGCCCATCTGCAGTCTCACCATTGCAGCCTGATCAGTGCCCATCAATGCAGCCTGATCAGTGCCCATCTGCAGTCTCACCATTGCAGCCTGATCAGAGCCCATCTGCAGCCTCACAATTGCAGCCTGATCAGTGCCTATGAAAGCAGCCTGATCAGTGCCCATCAATGAGGCCTGATCAGAGCCCATCTGCAGCCTCACCATTGCAGCCTTATCAGTGCCCATCTGCAGCCTCACCAGTACCCATCAATGCAACCTGAGCAGTGCCCATCTGCAGCATCACTATTACCCATCATTCAGCCTGATCAGTGCCCATCTGCAGCCTCACCATTGCAGCCTGATCAGTGCCCATCAATGCAGCCTGATCAGTGCCCATCTGAAGCCTCAGCATTACCCATCAATGCAACCTGACCGGTGCCCATCTGCACCTCACCATTACACAGAGATAAAAACAGAAAACAGATGACATCAAGTATACAAATACACCAGGAAAAAAACTGTTACATAAGGAAAATGACCCGCGGATTGCAGGAGCCATCAGTATGACTAAGGATGGAGGGTCCCGGGGGGCACAGGAAGTAAAATAACATAACTGTGACAAAATGTATCTATGAGATGATACATATAACAGCTAAGAGGAAAATCGTTAGACATGTGCAATTTGTTTCATTCCAAATTAAAAAAAAATTGTTAATTCAGAAATATTCAAATTAATGAAAACCCGTTTAACAAATTTTTCCGAATATTTCCGAAAATATGTAATTCGAAAATCTGAAAATTCCTAAAGTCAAAATTCAAAAATCCATAAAAAAGAACGAAAATCAGAAAACTCGAAAACTCGAAAATCTGAAATATTAACTAATAAAATCTTAACTATAACTAAACTATTAAATTATAGGTATTGGAATTTCCTTTCAAATTTGTCTGTTAGTGAACATAACGAATAGGAATTTATCCGAAGTTACAAATTATCCAAAAAACCGAATGCCGCATCTAAACAAATGGAATGTTACAAATTACTTTTTATTATTATTATTATATATGATTATTATTATTTATTTTTAATTTGTTCCGTTCCATTTGTTTAGATTGCGGAATTCGTTATTTCGGATAATTTGTAACTTTGGATGAATTCGTATTCGTTACGTTCACTAATTTGAAAGGAAATTCCAATACCTATAATTTAATATCTAGTTGTTATTATTAGTTAGTTATTATTTTGAATCTTATTTTCGAATTTTAAAACTTTCAGATTTTCGAATTTCTGAATTTTCGAATTTTTGAATTTCCAAATTTCAGAATTTTCTGATCTTCGGATTTACAAATTTACAAAGTTACGAATTTCAAAATTCTGAATTGACGAATTTACTAACTTACGTAAAAAAAAAGAAAAAGAAAAAACAAATGAAACGAAAACAAAAACGAAAGAATTTTTCAGCAGTGCACGTGTCTAAAAATCTTAATAAAATGGAGGTAAAGAAAAGAAGAGCCTATTAAAAAAAATGTCACACAGACTCCTCCAAAAGTCCCTTGAAATATTTGTAGGACCTTTGGAGGGGTCTGTGTGCTGTGAGCCGGTAATGAAAATCAAAATGCATAGCAGACCCTTTGAGTACCCCAGACAAAAAAAAAATCGATGAGGTCCCTCTAAAAATCCAAACCAGATCCTTAATCCAAGCATGCCCCCTGGCTGGCCAGGAAAGGGGGAAAGGAGCATGTGTCCCCTTTTGTCCCCCTCGTGTCCCCCTTGTGTCCCTTCGTGTTCTCCTTGTGTCCCTTGTGTCCCCCTTGTGTCCCCATTGTGTTCCTTGTGTCCCCCTTGTGTTCCTTGTGTCCACCTTGTGTCCCCCTTGTGTCCCTTGTGTTCTCCTTGTGTCCCTTGTGTCCCCCTTGTGTCCCTTGTGTCCCCCTTGTGTCCCCCTTGTGTTCCTTGTGTCCCTTGTGTCCCCCTTGTGTCCCCCTTGTGTCCCTTGTGTTCTCCTTGTGTCCCTTGTGTCCCCCTTGTGTTCCCTGTGCCCCCCTTGTGTCCCCCTTGTGTCCCTTGTGTCCCCCTTGTGTCCCTTGTGTTCTCCTTGTGTCCCTTGTGTCCCCCTTGTGTTCCTTGTGTCCCCCTTGTGTCCCTTGTGTCCCCCTTGTGTCCCCCTTGTGTCCCTTGTGTTCTCTTTGTGTCCCTTGTGTCCTCCTTGTGTCCCCCTTGTGTCCCCCTTGTGTCCCTTGTGCCCCCCTTGTGTCCCCCTTGTGTCCCTTGTGTCCCCCTTGTGTCCCCCTTGTGTCCCTTTTGTTCTCTTTGTGTCCCTTGTATTCTCCTTGTGTCCCCCTTGTGTCCCCCTTGTGTCCCTTGTGCCCCCTTGTGTCCCCCTTGTGCCCCCTTGTGTCCCCTTCACCTCCTGAACCATACGAAGCCAAATGCACTAGCAAAGCACATTGTCCCCATGTTAATGAGGGCAAGGGCCTCTTCCCCACAACCCTGGTCAGTGGGGGTCTATTGGCTGGGGCTTATCAGAATCTGGAACCCCTCTTTAAAAATATGGGGGCCCTTAGATACCGGCTTTCCCCCTTTTGTGAGTAAGGGGTACTCCATTCCAGAAAAAGCCCCTTGTAAATCCAATGTCCGCTGTCCACCAACCATTGGCTTGACACACCCATGTGATGAAGGGGAGGTCCTTCAAGACCCACATCACTGCAAATCCACTAATGGAGAGGTATGTGGCCGTCTCAGCCTGGGCTCTAGCCAGGCCACGCCTCCAACGCGTTTCCCTCCACACCAGGAGCTTAATTATGGTGATGGGGATTCCAAGTAAAGGGATCTCCATAATTCCTTAGTTTGTAATCTCCATCACCATAATTAAGCTCCGGGGCGGAGCAAAACGCGTAGGCCAGAGCCCAGGCTGAGACTGTCACATACATCTCCCGCGATGCAGCTTGAGGGACCTCTCCTCCATTACATACAGAATAAGAACAGATACCGAGAATTACACCCGACATACAGGACAAGAGAAGTGGTACTGTGCAGAGTCCATACATACAGAATAAGAACAGATACCGAGAATTACACCCGGCATACAGGACAAGAGAAGTAGTACTGTGCAGAGTCCATACATACAGAATAAGAACAGATACCGAGAATTACACCCGACATACAGGACAAGAGAAGTAGTACTGTGCAGAGTCCATACATACAGAATAAGAACAGATACCGAGAATTACACCCGGCATACAGGACAAGAGAAGTAGTACTGTGCAGAGTCCATACATACAGAATAAGAACAGATACCGAGAATTACACCCGACATACAGGACAAGAGAAGTGGTACTGTGCAGAGTCCATACATACAGAATAAGAACAGATACCGAGAATTACACCCGACATACAGGACAAGAGAAGTAGTACTGTGCAGAGTCCATACATACAGAATAAGAACAGATACCGAGAATTCCACCCGACATACAGGACAAGAGAAGTAGTACTGTGCAGAGTCCATACATACAGAATAAGAGGAGATACCGAGAATTACACCCGACATACAGGACAAGAGAAGTAGTACTGTGCAGAGTCCATACATACAGAATAAGAACAGATACCGAGAATTACACCCGGCATACAGGACAAGAGAAGTAGTACTGTGCAGAGTCCATACATACAGAATAAGAACAGATACCGAGAATTACACCCGACATACAGGACAAGAGAAGTGGTACTGTGCAGAGTCCATACATACAGAATAAGAACAGATACCGAGAATTACACCCGGCATACAGGACAAGAGAAGTAGTACTGTGCAGAGTCCATACATACAGAATAAGAACAGATACCGAGAATTACACCCGACATACAGGACAAGAGAAGTAGTACTGTGCAGAGTCCATACATACAGAATAAGAACAGATACCGAGAATTACACCCGGCATACAGGACAAGAGAAGTAGTACTGTGCAGAGTCCATACATACAGAATAAGAACAGATACCGAGAATTACACCCGACATACAGGACAAGAGAAGTGGTACTGTGCAGAGTCCATACATACAGAATAAGAACAGATACCGAGAATTACACCCGACATACAGGACAAGAGAAGTAGTACTGTGCAGAGTCCATACATACAGAATAAGAACAGATACCGAGAATTCCACCCGACATACAGGACAAGAGAAGTAGTACTGTGCAGAGTCCATACATACAGAATAAGAGGAGATACCGAGAATTACACCCGACATACAGGACAAGAGAAGTAGTACTGTGCAGAGTCCATACATACAGAATAAGAACAGATACCGAGAATTACACCCGGCATACAGGACAAGAGAAGTAGTACTGTGCAGAGTCCATACATACAGAATAAGAACAGATACCGAGAATTACACCCGACATACAGGACAAGAGAAGTGGTACTGTGCAGAGTCCATACATACAGAATAAGAACAGATACCGAGAATTACACCCGGCATACAGGACAAGAGAAGTAGTACTGTGCAGAGTCCATACATACAGAATAAGGACAGATACCGAGAATTACACCCGACATACAGGACAAGAGAAGTGGTACTGTGCAGAGTCCATACATACAGAATAAGAACAGATACCGAGAATTACACCCGACATACAGGACAAGAGAAGTAGTACTGTGCAGAGTCCATACATACAGAATAAGAACAGATACCGAGAATTACACCCGACATACAGGACAAGAGAAGTAGTACTGTGCAGAGTCCATACATACAGAATAAGAACAGATACCGAGAATTACACCCGACATACAGGACAAGAGAAGTAGTACTGTGCAGAAGTCATACTCAGGAACATTAATTTGGGAAACATGGACTGTATTCATGATGTAACCTTTCTATCAACTGTCATTTTGCAGCTGCTGGAAGATTTAGAGAAATGGGGACGGCAATGAGAACTTCCAACAAAAATGAAATAAATATCATTCCTCGGACTTATTTCTGAGGATTCTGTATTTACTATAATGTGGAAATTCAACAGGATGATTCTGTAGTGGCCCAGCAGGGGGCGCTGCCACACAAAGATTTTTATATCGCAGCAGCAAAGCTGCATCCAGAATGATATTAAAGTGATTGTCAGATGAAAATTCTCACATCACAACATTTACAAATGTAATCTTTATTTTATAAACCAATTCAGCTCTCTGGGCCTCCCAACCCCCATAGTTTTACATTTCTGCTATCGGCCTGTTTATTGGACCGCACATTTCTCATTACTTAAGATAACAAAGTACGAAGTATGAACTTTATCATATAATTTGTCCCAAGTATGACAACGAAATAATATTTAAAAAAGATGTTTAAAAACATGAACAATGTTACTTTGTATCTCTCTATCTCCTGTCTGATCGATGTTTATAAACAATGTTACTTTGTATCTTTCTATCTCCCGTCTGATCAATGTTTATAAACAATGTTACTTTGTATCTCTCTATCTCCCGTCTGATCAATGTTTATAAACAATGTTACTTTGTATCTCTCCATCTCCCGTCTGATCAATGTTTATAAACAATGTTACTTTGTATCTTTTTATCTCTCCTCTGAATAATATTTATAAACAATGTATGTCTGGAGTAGCTGCTGTATTTTGGCAGTATGTCCTGGCTGTCATTTTGACAGGGGACAATTGCTGGTGATGGCAGTGGGGGAGGGGAGGGGGGGGGAGGGGAGGGGGGGTATGACATGCTCGGTATTGGAGTGAAGTTTGTTGGGTGTTTGTGGCATTTCTAAGGTACAAGTTTGGTTACAATAAGAAAACAGTACGGCGATGTTCTGTGTCTGCAGGTATTGATCGATCGATCATCGATAGCGACTCAGCGCTGCGCTGCAAATCGCAGAATCTGAGATATTTCTAAAATCAGAAGAAGAAAGGCTGAAAAATGTTGAAAAGGACTTTTTTTAATCCCGTCTGTTACCGTCTGGATGAGATTTTAGTGATTGGGTTCTTCTCATCTACTTTGATCAGATAGAAGCGGATCAGAACGGACACACGCAGAGATCGGATTGGATGGAGCAGCACCGTCTTCCCACCTCACCTACTATGTAACTCAATGTAACTGATGGGGAAGGCGTCTGCAAGCAATGCTGAATGTGGCCAGAAGAGGGCAGCACAACACCTCTAAATGAAGGAATTAAAGGAAACGTTCACCTTTTTTTTTATTTCTAAATTCCATCTCCCCTATGCACCAATATATCATTAACCACTCACCTTCCACAAGATTCCTGACCCCCTTCATGACCAGGCCATTCTTTGCTATTCAACACCACGTTACCTTACCTGACAATTGCGCGGTTGCGCAACGCCGTACCCAAATTAAATTGATTTCCTTTTTTCCCACAAATAGAGCTTTCTTTTGGTGGTATTTGATCACCTCTGCGTTTTTTTTTTTTTTTGCGCTATAAACAAAAAAAGGCCAACAATTTTGAAAAAAAACTGGCGGCCTCGGACGGACCGACACGTAATGTTAATAGGTTTTCCATTCAATGGTACCATCCTCCAGGAACTGGCTGCACACCCTCGCCACATGAGGCCGGGCATTATTGTGCACCAGGAGGAAGCCAGGACCCACTGCACCAGCGTAGTGTCTGACAACGGGTCCGGGGATTTCATCCCGGTACCTAATGGTAGTCAGGGTGCCATTGTCTAGCCTGTAGAGGGCTGTGCGCCCCTCCAGGGATGAGCCGAACACCCCCGGGTTCGGTTGGCACCAGAACCTGCGAACGGACCGAAAGTTTGCACGAACGTTAGAACCCTATACGTTATAATGGACGCGAACGTTCGAAATCTAAAGTGCTAATTACAGCGGCCAATATGCATGTTAACCACTTGCCGACCAGCGCACGCAGATATACGTCGACAGAATGGCACGGACAGGCAGGAGGGCGTATATATACGTCCCTCCTTCAGCCTGTCCGTGCCATCGGTAGCGCGCCGGGAGCGGCGCGCTCCCGCGCTGGTCGGTACCCCCGTGAGTCCGGCCGCGGTCCCCGCGGACTCGATCGCCGCGGGGACTCCCGCGATCGTCTCACGGAGCGGCTGAACGGAGAGATGCCGAGATAAACAGCATCTCCCCGTTCTGCCTAGCAACTAGTGACGCCGATCTCTGCTCCCTGTGATTGGAGCAGAGATCAGCATTCACTAGCTGACAGCCACGCCCCCCCACAGTAAAAAACACACCCCTAGGCATACTTAACTCTTTCACTGCCCCCTTGTGGTTAACCCCTTCACTGCCAGTGTCATTTATACAGAAAGCAATGCATTTAAATGCATTAATTGCTGTAAAAATGACAATGGTCCAAAAATGTGTCAAAAATGTCTGATGCGTCCGCCATAATGTCGCAGTCACAAAAAAAATCGCAGATCTCCGCCATTACTAATAAAAAAAAATTATTAATAAAAATGCTATAAAACTATCCCCTATCTTGTAAACGCTATAACTTCTGCGCAAACCGATCAATAATCGCTTATTGCGATTTTTTTTTACCAAAAATATGTAGAAGAATACGTATCGGCCTAAACTGAGGAAAAAAAATTTTTTTTTATATATATTTTGGGGATATTTATTATAGCAAAAAAATAAAAAATAATGCATTTTTTTTCAAAATTGTCGCTCTATTTTTGTTTATAGCGCAAAAAATAAAAACCGCAGGGGCGATCAAATACCACCAAAAGAAAGCTCTATTTGTGGGAAAAAAAGGACGTCAATTTTTTTTGGGAGCCACGTCGCACGACCGCGCAATTGTCAGTTAAAGCGACGCAGTGCCGAATCGCAAAAAGGGGCCTGGTCCTTTGGCTGCAAATTGGTCCGGTCTGAAAGTGGTTAATGTCATAAAACAGGTTTGGGGACCCGGGTCCTGCCCCAGGGGACATATATCAATGCAAAAAGAACTTTTAAAAAACTAACGTTTTTTCGGGAGCAGTCATTTTAATGATGCATAAAGTGAAAAAAAAAGTGAATTTTTCCTTTAAATATGGTACCTGGGGGGTGTGTAAAGTATGCCTGTGAAGTGGCATGTGTTTCCCGTGTTTAGAACTGTCCTTGCACAAAATGACATTTGTAAAGGAAAAAAAGAAGCCATTTAACCCCTTCAGCCCCGGACCAAAGGACCAGGCCCCTTTTTTGCGATTCGGCACTGCGTCGCTTTAACTGACAATTGCGCGGTCGTGCCACGTGGCTCCCAAACAAAATCGACATTCTTTTTTTCCCCACAAATAGAGCTTTCTTTTGGTGGTAATTTGATCGCCCCTGCGGTTTTAATTTTTTGCGCTGTAAATAAAAATAGAGCGATATTTTTTACTTTTTGCTGTAATAAATATCCCCCAAAAAATATATATTAAACTATTTTTTTTCCCTCAGTTTAGGCCGATACGTATTCTTCTACATATTTTTGGTAAAAAAAAAAAATTGCAATTAGCGATTATTGATCGGTTTGTGCAAAAGTTATAGCGTTTACAAAATAGGGGATGGTTTTATAGCATTTTATTAATATTTTTTTTTTTTACTAGGAATGGCGGCGATCAGCGATTTTTATTGTGACTGCGACATTATGGCGGACACATCGGACATTTTTGACACATTTTTGGGACCGTTGTCATTTATACAGCAATCAGTGCTATTTAAATGCCTTTCCTGTGTAAATGACATGACTGAATATTAGGCAGATGCCTGTGTACACAACACCAGCAGTGAGGGGGTAGATTCAGGTGTATGCTGTGCAGGAGGCGCACTACACTCACTGTAACAGCGCTAGGTTAGGAAGCAAAGCTGGCACTGTCCCTGCCTATCCTGCTCTCTATGAATGCGCTGGTGGCCTTATATAGTGTGGGGGGCGTGTACTAAACCCCCCTGAGCTATAATTGGACACAGGCATCCTGCCTGTGTCCAATTATGCCTCTCCTCGCTGCCGGCGCTGTGATTGGCCAAGCATGCGGGTCACAGTGCATGCTTGGCCAATCATCAGCCAGCAATGCACTGCGACTGGCGCAGTGCATTGTGGGCCGTTCGTATCACTCAAATTTGATGCGAACGGCCCTCAGAGTTCTGGTTTCGACGAACGGCCGATGTTCAATTTGAACACCGGGTCCATCCCTAGTCCCTCCAGGGATATCCCTCCCCAGACCATCACTGACCCCCCACCATACCGGCCATGCTGAACGATGTTACCGGCAGCAGAACGTTCTCCATGGATTCTCCAGACCCTTTCAGGTCACATGTGCTCAGGGTGAAGCGGCTCTCATCTGAGAAAAGCACAGGGGGCCAGTGGCGGACCTGCCAATTCTGGTGTCCAATGGCAAATGCCAATTGAGCTCCACGCTGAGCACAGCGCCCACTAGAGGACATCAGGCCACCCTCATGAAGTCTGTTTCTGATTGGTTGCTCAGAGACATTCACACTAGTGGTCTGCTGGATGTCATTCTGTAGGGCTCTGGCAGTGCTTATCCTGATCCTCCTTACACAAAGGAGCAGATTGATGGGTTCAAGGACCTTCTACGGCCCCGTCCATCTCTCCTAGAGTAACTGCCCGTCTCCTGGAATCTCCTCCATGCTCTGAGACTGTGCTGGGAGACACAGCAAACCTTCTGGCAATGGCACGTAATGGTGTGCCATCCTGGAGGAGTTGGACTGCCTGTGCAACCTCTATAGGGTCCAGGTATGGCCTCGTGCTAGCAGTAGTGACCCCAACCTCTATAAGGTCCAGGTATGGCCTCATGCTAGCAGTAGGTAACACCAACCTCTATAGGGTCCAGGTATGGCCTCATGCTACCAGTAGTGACACCAACCTCTATAGGGTCCAGGTATGACCTCATGCTACCAGTAGTGACACCAACCTCTATAGGGTCCAGGTATGGCCTCATGCTACCAGTAGTGACACCAACCTATATAAGGTCCAGGTATGGCCTCATGCTACCAGTAGTGACACCAACCTCTATAGGGTCCAGGTATGGCCTCGTGCTACCAGTAGTGACACCAACCTCTATAGGGTCCAGGTATGGCCTCATGCTACCAGTAGTGACACCAACCTCTATAGGGTCCAGGTATGGCCTCATGCTACCAGTAGTAACACCAACCTCTATAGGGTCCAGGTATGGCCTCATGCTACCAGGAGCGACACCAACCTTTATACGGTCCAGGTATGACCTCATGCTACCAGTAGTGACACCAACCTCTATAGGGTCTAGGTATGGCCTCATGCTACCAGTAGTGACACCAACCTCTATAGGGTCCAGGTATGGCCTCATGCTAGCAGTAGTGACACCAACCTCTATAGGGTCCAGGTATGGCCTCATGCTAGCAGTAGTGACACCAACCTCTATAGGGTCCAGGTATGGCCTCATGCTAGCAGTAGTGACACCAACCTCTATAGGGTCCAGGTATGGCCTCACGTTAGCAGTAGTGACACCAACCTCTATAGGGTCCAGGTATGGCCTCACGCTAGCAGTAGGGACACCAACCTCTATAGGGTCCAGGTATGGCCTCACGCTAGCAGTAGTGACACCAACCTCTATAGGGTCCAGGTATGGCCTCATGCTAGCAGTAGTGACACCAACCTCTATAGGGTCCAGGTATGGCCTCATGCTACCAGTAGTGACACCAACCTCTATAGGGTCCAGGTATGGCCTCATGCTACCAGTAGTGACACCAACCTCTATAGGGTCCAGGGATGGCCTCATGCTACCAGTAGTGACACCAACCTCTATAGGGTCCAGGTATGGCCTCATGCTAGCAGTAGTGACACCAACCTCTATAGGGTCCAGGTATGGCCTCATGCTAGCAGTAGTGACACCAACCTCTATAGGGTCCAGGTATGGCCTCATGCTAGCAGTAGTGACACCAACCTCTATAGGGTCCAGGTATGGCCTCATGCTAGCAGTAGTGACACCAACCTCTATAGGGTCCAGGTATGGCCTCATGCTAGCAGTAGTGACACCAACCTCTATAGGGTCCAGGTATGGCCTCATGCTAGCAGTAGTGACACCAACCTCTATAGGGTCCAGGTATGGCCTCATGCTAGCAGTAGTGACACCAACCTCTATAGGGTCCAGGTATGGCCTCACGCTAGCAGTAGGGACACCAACCTCTATAGGGTCCAGGTATGGCCTCATGCTAGCAGTAGTGACACCAACCTCTATAGGGTCCAGGTATGGCCTCATGCTAGCAGTAGTGACACCAACCTCTATAGGGTCCAGGTATGGCCTCATGCTACCAGTAGTGACACCAACCTCTATAGGGTCCAGGTATGGCCTCATGCTACCAGTAGTGACACCAACCTCTATAAGGTCCAGGTATGGCCTCATGCTAGCAGTAGTGACACCAACCTCTATAGGGTCCAGGTATGGCCTCATGCTACCAGTAGTGACACTGACCGTAGCCAAATGCAAAACTAGTGAAAAACAGTTGGAAAAGATGAGAAGGGGAGAAAAATGTCAGTGGCCTCCACCTGTAAAACCATTCCTGTTTGGAGGTCGTCTCATTGTTGCCCATCTAGAGCAGCTGAAACTGTCTGCTACTTACCTGACCAGATCAATATCTCAGGAGTTTTATTGACTTGATTCTATACGCTGATTAAAAATTGTTCCTTTATTTTTTTTGAGCAGTATATATATATATATATATATATATATATATATATATATATATATATACACGGCCTCTCAGTGTTGTGGATCTCTGACCACTCAGAATGGAGACAATTTGATAAATGAGAAAGTAACATCACTTACAGCAATTCAGGAAACTCACCACTAGGTGGCAGCATTGCACCGAATCTGTCTGATATTCAGTCAGTGCAAATCATTATCAGGATGAATAGAGATATTGGGGGGCTTATTTATAAAGCTGTGAATCTGACATTCACCGGACATTCACTGCAGGTGAACCTTCCTGGCGCTTGTGTTTTAAATAACAGGGACTGATTCACCATCAGTGACCATCACATTGCTTTATAATTGATGACCGCACTGATCTGATGTCTATGGGCCTCAGCACTGATCTGATGTCTATGGGCCTCAGCATTGATCCGATGTCTATGGGCCTCAGCACTGATCCGATGTCTATGGGCACCAGCACTGATCCGATGTCTATGGGCACCAGCACTGATCTGATTTCTATGGGCACCAGCACTGATCCGATGTCTATGGGCACCAGCACTGATCCAATGTCTATGGGCACCAGCACTGATCCAATGTCTATGGGCCCCAGCGCTCATCTGATTTCTATGGGCACCAGCACTGATCTGATGTCTATGGGCCTCAGCGCTGATCTGATTTCTATGGGCACCAGCACTGATCTGATGTCTATGGGCACCAGCACTGATCTGATGTCTATGGGCCTCAGCACTGATCCGATGTCTATGGGCACCAGCGCTGATCTGATGTCTATGGGCACCAGCGCTGATCTGATGTCTATGGGCACCAGCACTGATCTGATGTCTATGGGCACCAGCACTGATCCGATGTCTGTAGGTCCCAGCGCTGATCCGATATCTATGGGCAACAGCGCTGATCTGAGGTCTATGGGCACCAGCACTTATCCAATGTCTATGGGCACCAGCACTTATCCAATGTCTATGGGCACCAGCACTGAACCGATGTCTATGGGCACCAGTGCTGATCCGATGTCTATGGGTACCAGCACTGAACCGATGTCTATAGGCACAAGTGCTGATCGGATGTCTATGGGCCCCAGCGCTGATCCAAAGTCTATAGTCACCAGCAATGGTCAGATGTCTATGGGCACCAGCGCTGATCTGATGTCTATGGGTCCCATCGCTGATCTGATATCTATAGATCCCAGCGCTGATCCGATGTCTATGGGCACCAGCAGACCATGCCAAGGCTCATGAAGTCAGGAGACAGATTGGAATATCAGGGCCACTTACTGTTGATTTTCCCTGATGAAAATGAGGTCTTTAGTTCTCCTCCTTCCAAAGAATAAACAGAAGTCACACAATAAGTTATGACTTATACATGATTGGGGGGTGGGGTCAGACTGCCCCCCTATGGGAGCCATTGCTACAAGGGACCTGTCAATCATATCTGTACCGGGCGGAGCCAATCCCAGTGTGTTCTATGAGAGGAAGAGGCAAACGAGTAACAGTTAAGCCCCATACACACGCGCGGATTATCCGAGGACCAGGTCCGTCGTACTTTGTCCGATGTTGGTTTTGCGTACACGCGGTCGGACAAAGTTGTCGGAAAATCCGATCATTCTGAACGTGGTGACGTTTGTTGCCTATGACGGGACTACGTAGAGGCTAGTAGCCAATAGCTTTGGTCTTGTAATGTGATCTGAGCATGCGTAGCACTTTGTCCGTCGGAATTCGCTACACACGATCGGAATTGGTGTGATCGGACTGTGTTGTCGAAAAATCTATCCAGCAGGAGATAGGACTTTGTCCGTCGGACAATCCGACGTACACTGTCCGATGGTGCCTACACACGGTCGGATTTTTCGACAACATTGTCCGATAGGACAGAATCCATGCGAAAATCCGACCGTGTGTATGGGGCTTTACACTGTATCAAATATTCCGACATATACAATATATGGCCAAACATATGCGGACACCTGACCGCCACATCTACTATATGCAAAAGTATGTGAACCCCCCTCCAGATGATGGAGTCCAGGTGTCTCCAGTAAAGGGACGCTGGTAATACTCCATCATACAAGGACATTGGAGACAATTATGCTCTTCCAGCCTCGTGGTAACAGTTTGGTGAGGACCCAAAGATGTAAAGACTTGGTGTGACCGGTTTGGGGTGGAGGAATGCCACTGTCCTGCGCAGAGCCCCGACCTCATCTCTACTGAACACCTTTGGGATGAGTTGGAACAATGATGGTGAGCTAGGTCTTTTTATTGGTGCCCAACGTGTGGCACACAAACCAGGTCTTCTCATCCAACATCAGACACCCTCCAATCTTATAGAAAGCCTTCCCAGATAAGTGGAGGATATTAGGGACTGCAAAGAAAGCCAACCCTAAATGAAGCGTGGAGCCAGCTCCATAAAGACATGGTGTGACCAGCTTGGTGTGGAGAAACTCCAATGTCCTGCACAGAGGCCTGACCTCAACTCTGGGGCAACTCCATAGTAATGATTATGGGGGGGGGGGGGGGGCGGTCATTACCCACCCCAACATGTGGCACACAAATCAGGTCTTCTCATCCAACATCAGTACATGACCTCACTAATGGGCACAAATCGTGGTAAGCATTTCCATGAGAGTAGAGCCAACTGCATAAAGACATGGTGTGACCAGCTTGGTGTGGAAAACCCCAAGTGTCCCACACAGAGCCCTGACCTCAACCCTACTGATCACCTTTGGGATGAAGTGGAATGCCAATGGGGAGCCAGGTCTTCTCATCCAACATCCATACCCGACCTCAACTTGAATTCTCTTCTGGTGAATTGGCACAAATACCCACAGGGCTTCCTGCACATCCAACATCAGTACCTGACACCACAAATGGGCACAAGATCCCAGAGACAAACTCCAAAATCTTATGGGAAGTCTTCCCAGAAGACTGAAGAAGGTTAAAGCCACAAAGTGGAGCAACTCCATAAAGACATGGTGTGACCAGCTTCGTGTGGAGGAACTCCAATGTCCTGCACAGAGGCCTGACCTCAACTCTGGGGCAACTCCATACTAATGATTATGGGGGGGAGCGGTCATTCGTATTAATGGCTTAGGTGGAAGGGAGGATGCAACTCCATGTTAATGGCCATGGGGGGAGGGGGACAACTCAGTATTAATAGTCATAGGGTGGGGCAAACCCATATTAAATTGAAATTGTCTGAAAATTGTTACATGTATGCCTGGCTTTACGTTTAGGTGAAGGCAGTGGCGTCGCTAGGGAGTGGCTTTTGGGGCTATAGCCCCGAATCTGGGGCCCATAGCCCCGAGTCTCTGCAGGGGTCCCCAAGGGGAGGGGAGGTTCTCTGGGGACCCTGATGTAAGTGGGACTCTCTGGGGACCCTGATGCAAGTGGGGGGCTCTGGGGACCCTGATGTAAGAGGGGCTCTCTGGGGACCCTGATGCAAGTGGGGGGCTCTGGGGACCCTGATGTAAGAGGGGCTCTCTGGGGACCCTGATGCAAGTGGGGGGCTCTCTGGGGACCCTGATGTAAGTGGGGCTCTCTGGGGACCCTGATGTAAGTGGGACTCTCTGGGGAACCTGATGTAAGAGTGGCTCTCTGGGGACCCTGATGCAAGTGGGGGGCTCTCTGGGGATATATACACACACATGTTTATAACTGTATATACATGTGTATGCCCGCACAAGCGTACGACTTTCTTTACTACGCTGCTATGTAGACCTAGCAATGCCCCTGGGTGAAGGGGAAAGCTTTCATTACATAGCCACCCCGAAACAGCACCAGGACCTACAGAATTGTGCCATCTCTGAGCCGGTATCTCAGTCCAGGAAGTAGATGGTGATGGTGACCCTGGATGATGCCTGAACAAAGATGGCACCGTCGTTCTGGAGAGAAAAGCAGGTTAAGGCATTGTCAGGGGGAGTCATGTGATCTCTGTGGGAGGGAATAAATACCTGGAAGGGGGACACTGACACATTACTTATCATAAGGCATATATCTGATGACAGGTGCCCTTTACATAGAAGAAGAATTTGATGGAGAAGCTCCAGTCAGTGGGCACTGAGGGGTTAAGTCGGCGTCCCGCGCAGTAGAGGCGCACCGCGGTGGGTGGAGTTCTTCCCCTTTTCTGATATTGTACCTGCTGGCCATTTATTGATAGAATCCGTTAGAAACATCTGCTGCCGCGGTTTTTAATAACCTTCCGACGCGAGCGGTCGCCGTACAGATCGCTGTGGTATCAGCCGCCTCCTCCGGGCTGATTTGTTTGCCAATTAGGAGTGGAGGTGCGTTTGTTTCCTAATATTCCAATTAAAGCCGCCGATTTCGTCTCGCCGCCATCCTCAGAAAACAAGAGAACCCGTCTCATGATGAGCCAGAGCTGAAAATGCCAGCCGCCTAAATGGGGGTTAGCGACTCAGGGAACAAGCAAGTGGCAAGTGAAGTCAGAACTCTGCATCACAAACCAGCCATTACACATAATGCATTCCTACCCAACAGTGGTCCTCTTTAAAAAAAAAAAATACCTTTAAATGCTAGAAAAAGAGTTGCAACCTCCAGCGTATTTCCCCACAGTTCCCTACCCCGCACTTCCCTAATATCCCATCCCCTAAACTGTCCCAAGTCCCCCCACCCCACATTCACTGTGGTTCGCTATACTTAGTTCTGTCCCCTGCATTACCTTCAGTTCCCTCCCCTGCATTACCTCCAGTTCCCTCCCCTGCATTGCCCCTAGTTCCCACCTCTGCAGTCCCCTCTCCCGCACTCTTCCAAGTCCCATCCCTTACATTACCCCCAGTTCCCTCCCCTGCAGTTCCCTCACCTGCAATCTTCCAAGTTCCAGCTCTTTCTTTACATTACCTCCAGTTCCCTCCCCTTCATTACCTCTAGTCCCCACTCTTCCAAGTTCCATACCTTACATTACCTTAATTTCCCTTCCCTACAATACCCCCAGTTCCCTCCCTTGCACTCTTCCAAGTCCCCTCCTCTACATTACCTCCATTCCCCCCTCCCCTACATAGCCTCCTTTTCCCTCCCCTGCACTCTTCCAAGTCCCCTCCCTCTCCCTACAATACCCCCAGTTCCCTCCCCGGCACTCTTCCAGGTCCCCTCCCCTACATTACCTCCAAATGTCTCCTCTATGGTTCACTTTCGTGCAATTTCCTGAGTTCCATCCCCTAAATCCCCACCAATTCCCTACCCTGCATTACCCCATGTAACCTCTTCTGCAGTTCTCTCCCTTGCACTTTTCTCAGTTCCCTCCTCTGAGGTTCCACTTCCAGTACCCTTCCAAGTTTCAACCTGTACATAACTTCCAGGTCCCTCCCCTGCATTACCCCCGGTTCCCTGCCCTGCATTGCCCCCAGTTCCCTGCCCTGCATTGCCCCCAGTTCCCTGCCCTGCATTGCCCCTAGTTCTTTCCTCTGCGGTTCCCTCTCCTGCAGTTTTCCAAGCTTCCTCCCCTACATTACCTCAATTTCCATGCCCTACATTTCCTCCAGTTCCTTCTCCTACATTACCCACAGTTGCATCCCCTGTACTCTTCCAAGTTCCCTCTCCTGCAATACCTCCAGATAGCCCCTGTGTGGTTCCCTTTCCTGCATATTTCTAAGTTCCATCCCCAACATTGTCACCAGTTGCCTCCCCTGCACTTTTCCCAGTTCCCTCCCCTGCATTACTCCTAGTTCCCTCCTCTGCGGTTCCCTGTCCTATAAATTTCCAAGTTCTGTTCCCTACATTACCTCGGTTCCCTCCCTTTCCTTAATCCCAGTTCTCTACTCTGCCGTTCCCTCCCTTGCACTCTGCCAAATTCCATTCCCTACATTACCTGCAGTTACCTCTCCTCCATTAACCCAGTTTTCTCCCCTTCGGTTCCTTCTCCTGCACTCTAAGTTCCATCCCCTGCATTACTGCCAAGTCCCTCCCCAGCATTAGTCTCCAGTCTCCTTCCCTGCAGTTCCCTCCTCTGCACTTTCCCCAGTTCCTTCCCTGTCATTACCCCTAGTTACCTCCTCCGCATTTCCCTCTCCACCATTACCCCCAGTTTTCTCCCCTGCGGTTCCTTCTCCTGCACTCTAAGTTCCATCCTCTCCATTACTGCCAAGTCCCTCCCCTGCATTAGTCTCCAGTCTCCTTCCTTGCAGTTCCCTCCTCCGCACTTTCCCCAGTTCCTTCCCTGTCATTACCCCTAGTTACCTCCTCCGCATTTCCCTCTCCACCATTACCCCCAGTTTTCTCCCCTGCAGTTCCCTCTCCTGCATTCTTCCAAGTTCCATCCCCTACATTACTGCCAAGTCCCTCCCCTGCTTTACCTTGCAGTCTTCTCCTCTGCAGTTCCCTCCCCTGCAGTTTTCCCAGTTCCTTCCCTGACATTACCCCTGGTTACCTCCTCTGCATTTCCCTCTCTTCCATTACCCCCCCAGTTTTCTTGCTTGCATTATCCCCAGTTCATTATTCTGCCATTGACCCCCTCCCCCACACTCCCCCTGATCTCCTTCCTTGCACTCCACTGCGATTTTCCTCATCTTCAACATCTTTGCAGTTCCCTCCCTTACACCCCTCAGGACCCTCCCCTGCACACCTCCTGTTCCCTCCCCTGCGGTGTTTGATTCCTCCCCCTACGCCCGCCTTCTCTTGTTATCATTTCAGCTTCCTGATGATTATTGAAACCCCCAAAATCCAGATCTGTACAGAAGCCCCAGGAATTGCCCCAGAAGGCCGGTCATCAACACTCCGACCTCCGATCATCAGAGGTTTTCTCTTTCCGGTTATTGCCGGAGACATTCCGACTCAACGCTCCTTCCAGAAACGGCATTTTCACTCTGTTTACCAAACTTTTAATATCCTTCCATTTATACCGAAGAATCATAAAAAAACCCTTTTATGAGGTTCTTCGAGGAAATGCAAACGGCCTAATAAAAGCGGCAATATAATAGGGAGGGTTTCCACAGCAGGATATTCTCCATCTTTATTTTATAGGATAGATTTGGCCAGAATGTCTCATTACGGGTGGAGGGCAGGAAGTCTATTGTCTGCCATCCCATAAAAGAAAGAGATGAAGGCAAACAGCGACCAAAAGAAACATTATAAATATTTCCATATGTGATGGATACATGGGGGACAAAGTAACACTTTTTACTCTCTACATTCAATTCTTATTAAAGAACAAAAAAAAAAATCATTAAACTTTCCCAATATGGAAATATGGAAAACACTGAAATACAGAAAAATATAACAATGTAGTAAAAAAAAAAAAAAAAAAAAAAAAAAAATATATATATATATACCGTATATATTACAATAAATATAAAAAATAATAAAAAATAAATAATTAAAAAAGTACAACAAATATAAAAAATTATTAAAAATATAATAATGCTAAAAACAATGGCAACCCCTGTGTGTCGCCCCCCCCCCCCCCCCCTGCTGAGATTTACCAATAAAAGTCCTATTAATCCCAAAGTGCAAATCAACTTTATGATTTGTACAACAAACATCATTGTCCCGAGCAGTGGCAGCCCGTCCATTAGAGGTGCCCGGGCGCTGCTCCCTTTGTCACGCCACCCCCTCTGTGTAGAATGGATAGATTCCTGTCACCTGATTGGCTGAAGACACAGGCGCTCCGATTGGATGCCTAGCAGGAAAAAAGAAGAGACAAATGGAGGACACAGGAGACACCGCCTGTCCCACTGCTCTTCCCACCATCCCACAGCTTGCCGTCGTCACCTGCTGCCTGACCCCCCACCAAGATGGGGTAAGTGCCGGGCAGTCAGTAAGGGGGCAGGCGGGGGTCACAGTGGCTGCATTTGATGGGCACAGTGAGGCTGCAATTGATGGGCCCAATGGCTGCAATTGATGGGCACGGTGAGGCTGCAATTGATGGGCACAGTGGCTGCAATTGGCTGCATTTGATGGGCATAGTGGCTGCAATTGATGAGCACAGTGGCTGCAATTGATGGCACAGTGAGGCTGCAATTGATGGGCACAGTGAGGCTGCAATTGATGGGCACAGTGAGGCTGCAATTGATGGGCCCAATGGCTGCAATTGATGGGCACGGTGAGGCTGCAATTGATGGGCACAGTGGCTGCAATTGGCTGCATTTAATGGGCACAGTGGCTGCAATTGATGGGCACAGTGAGGTTGCAATTGATGGGCACAGTGAGGCTGCAATTGATGGGCACAGTGAGGCTGCAATTGATTTTTTCAGTATTTTTCAGAATTTTTTTAACATTTTGAGCACCAGCCTCCACTGGTCCCGAGTGTTACTGAGAACTCATTTCCTCTTTTAGGAAGATCTCCGCATCGTTGGGGGGGGATTTACTAAAACTGGAACACTCAGAATCTGGTGCAGCTGTGCATGAGAGCCAATCAGCTTCTAACTTCAGCTTGTTCAGTTAAGCTCTGACAATAAAACCTGGCAGCTGATTGGTCACTAAGCAGAGTTGCACCAGATTCTATGTGCTCCAGTTTTAGTAAATCCCCCCCCCCCCCCCCCGCACAGTGCGAAGATCTTCCTAAAAGAGGAAATGTGATTTCAGTAAAACTCCGATCACGGAGTTGATTTGCACTTTGTGATTTGACATTAATGAGGACTTCCTGTGCGGAGGGTTCGCTCTTTCCCAATTCAGGGTAATAATTTCCCTGAGATAGAAGAATTTGGGGTTCAGGAAGGTTTTATCTGCTCCAGTAATGACCGATTCTCCGATTCTCCGATTCTCCGATCCGATGAATGAAGTCAGGAGTGAAGTTCTGTGAGATTCCATATAAAGCGACCCCTCCCCCCCATCACCACAGGGAATAAATCAACCAATAAATGATGATTAGAAGTGCGGAGTGCGATCGCAGGCGTTCGGTGAGGAGAGGCGGTGCAGGTGAAGGGAGATATTAATGGATAAAATGCATTATGTAAGTGACCCCCAAATCCTGGCAAGATGCAAAACTCCGACACCTCCAGGTAACCCCCCCCCCCCCTGCGCACACACCTGACATTTCCGAGCTGAGAATCCTCGGAAGAGTCATTAATGTTCCGGAGACGGAACGCCGGGATTCCAGAGAAGGTCAAAACGCAGCAACAAAGGGGATCACGTGACCCAGCGCCGCAAATTCCGATATGGAGCAACACAAAACATCATAAAGAATAACAAATTCAGAGCGAATGGGGGAGGAAATCCGAGAACATGAAAAAAACATAATAATATCCAATAATATAATTATCATCCAATAATATACATTTTATAGTCCAATGATGTCATGGCGATTTGCAAGTGGTTTACCGGGGTTATGGGTGAAGATATCAGCCATAACCCCGGTAACTTTTTTTTTCGCCAGCAGCCGTCTTACTCATGAGCCACTGGAATGCTTTCAGAAGCGCCGGGAGGGGGCGTGAGGGGACGGGAGGAGACGGGAGGGGACTGGAGGAGACGGGAGGGGATGGGGGGGAAGGGAGGGGACTGGAGGAGATGGGAGGGGACTGGAGAGGACGGGAGGGGACTGGAGGAGACAGGAGGGGATGGGGGGGAAGGGAGGGGACTGGAGGAGACGGGAGGGGACGGGAGCGGATGGGGGGGGGAGGGGAGGGGACTGGAGGAGACGGGAGGGGACTGGAGGGGATGGGGGGGAAGGGAGGGGACGGGAGGGGATGGGGGGGAAGGGAGGGGAGGGGAGGAGACGGGAGGGGACGGAAGGGGACTGGAGGAGACGGGAGGGGATGGGGGGGAAGGGAGGGGACTGGAGGAGACGGGAGGGGACTGGAGGGGATGGGGGGAAAGGGGAGGGGGACGGGAGGAGGACGGGAGGGGGCGGGAGGGGACGGGAGGAGACGGGAGGGGACTGGAGGGGACGGGGGGGACGGGAGGGGATGGGGGGGAAGGGAGGGGACGGGAGGAGACGGGAGGGGGCGGGAGGGGACGGGAGGAGACTGGAGGGGACGGGAGGGGACGGGGGGGGATGGGGGGGAAGGGAGGGGACGGGAGGAGACGGGAGGGGGCGGGAGGGGACGGGAGGGGACTGGAGGAGACGGGAGGGGACTGGAGGGGATGGGGGGGAAGGGAGGGGACGGGGGGAGGGACGGGGGGAGGGGGGAAGGGAGGGGACGGGAAGGGGAGGGGAGGGGACGGGAGGGGATGGGGGGAAGGGAGGGGACTGGAGGAGACGGGAGGGGACGGGAGGAGACGGGAGCGGATGGGGGGGAAGGGAGGGAAGGGAGGGGACTGGAGGAGACGGGAGGGGACTGGAGGGGATGGGGGGGAAGGGAGGGGACGGGAGGGGATGGGGGGGAAGGGAGGGGACTGGAGGAGACAAGAGGGGACGGGAGGGGACTGGAGGAGACGGGAGGGGATGGGGGGAAGGGAGGGGACTGGAGGAGACGGGAGGGGACTGGAGGGGATGGGGGGAAAGGAGGGGACGGGAGGAGATGGGAGGGGGCGGGAGGGGACGGGAGGAGACGGGAGGGGACTGGAGGGGACGGGAGGAGACGGGGGGGACGGGAGGGTATGGGGGGGAAGGGGGAGGGGACGGGAGGAGACGGGAGGGGGCGGGAGGGGACGGGAGGGGACTGGAGGGGACGGGAGGGGACGGGAGGGGATGGGGGGGGGGGGGAAGGGAGGGGACTGGAGGAGACGGGAGGGGGCGGGGGGGACGGGAGGGGACTGGAGGAGACGGGAGGGGACTGGAGGGGATGGGGGGGAAGGGAGGGGAGGGGAGGAGACGGGAGGGGACGGGAGGGGATGGGGGGAAGGGAGGGGGGGGAGGAGACGGGAGGGGACGGGAGGAGACGGGAGGGGACTCCCCCTCTGCTCCCCCTCTGCTCGCTGGTGTTTCTTTGGCTTACTGTTTTTCCCAGAAAGCCAGAGAATTTATGCAACATTGTGGCCAGCTGGTCACAGAGACGATAAAAGACCAGATCGTCTTTGATCACCTCTATGGCCTTGGAGGACCAGAGCGATATCATGACATCACTTCCGGTTCAGGGCAAAAGTAAACTTTTTTTTTTTTTTGCAAAAGATAATTTTTTTTTCAATTTAAATTGCTTTTAAAGGTAAGGGAGAGATTTGTGGACTTTCTGACCCCCAGATCTCTCCATAAAAAGGACCGGTCATCCCTTATTTCTATTACAAGGAATGTTTACATTCTTTGTAATGGGAATAAAAGTGATCAAAAAAAAAAAAAATTAAAGGCACAAAAAAATAAAAATAGGAAAAAGAAAAATATAAAGGCTCCCATCACTCCGTGCTCGTGTGAAGAAGTGAACGCACGCGCAAGTCGCACACTCATATGTAAACAGTCATCGAACCACACATGTTAGGAATCGCCAGGAACGTTCGAGCGAGAGCAATAATTCTAGAGCTAGATCTCCTCTGTAACACTAAACATGGAACCTGTAAAAATGTTAAAGCGTCGCCTATGGAGATTTTTTTAGCACACTAGTTTGTTGCTATTCCACGAGTGTGTGCAATTTTAAAGTGTAACATATTAGGTATCTATTTACTCGGCATAACATCATCTTTTATATTTTACCCAACAAATTGGGTTATACAGTATTCATACCCCTTGAAATTGGGAAAATTGGGATTTTATGTGATGGACCAACACAAAGTGTCACATAATTGTGAAGTGGGAGGAAAATGATAAATGATACAAATAAAGATGTGAAAAGTGTGGGGGAGGGGGGCATTTGTATGGTGCCCCCTTTACTCTAATACCCCTAACTAAAATCTAGTGGAACCAATTGCCTTCAGAAGTCACCCAATTAGTAAATAGAGTCCACCTGTGTGTAAGTTAATCTCAGTATAAATACAGCTGTTCTGCGAAGCCCTCAGAGGTTTGTTAGAGAACCTTAGTGAACAAACAGCATCATGAAGGCCAAGGAACACACCAGACAGGTCAGGGATGAAGTTGTGGAGAAGTATAAAGCAGGGTTAGGTTATAAAATAAATATCTCCCAAGCTTTGACCATCTCACGGAGCTCTGTTCAATCCATCATCGGAAAATGGAAAGAGTATGGCACAACTGCAAACCTACCAAGACATGGCCGTCCACCTAAACTGACCGGGCCGGGCAAGGAGAGCATTCATCAGAGAAGATCCAAGAGGTCCATGGTAACTCTGGAGGAGCTGCAGAGATCCACAGCTCAGGGGGGAGAATCTGTCCACAGGACAAATATATATATATATATACACACGTATATAGAATTATATAATGTTTGGAGGTTCTAAGTAATTTTCTAGCAAAACATACGGAATTAAACCTGTAAACAAAAAGTGCCAGAAAAGTCCTGGTCTCCAAGTGGGTAAAATCCAAATGAGAAGCTTGTACTGAGCTTATTTCTGCCTGGTCCCAATCACATTCCCTGACATGACCACTAGAGGGAGCATTGAGAAGACTGTATACAAGATAAAGAAAACATGGAACAGCAAATACGTACAAAAGTCATGCAAAAATGTCCTGTGTGTGAATGTTCCAATAGCTGACATCTGATATTCCCCAATGAAGAAGCTCACCTTGTCCAGCTGGTGAATGGCCTCCTCCATGGAGCACAGCGAGGCCAGCGTCCGCAGCGCAGCCGGGTACAGGCACTGGAACTGATCCTGGCGCAGAACTTTGAACAGACCAACGACGGCCTCTTCCTGAAAAACATTCATGTGAAACATCACTGCATGTACACCGGAGGCTTTTAGAAAATATATATATATATTTTAATAAAATGAATTTTTTTGAACATTAGTTTATTTTTATTAACTCAACTTTATTGATATCACAAAGGGGCTGACAGCAATAAAGTTGCTATTATCCCCCCTAGTCAGCTCCATCTAGTGGCCATAATGATATATATTTTTTTTTTTTTACAGGAAAAATACCGCATTATGGCCACCAGATGGAGCCAACAATCATAGGAGATAATCATATCACACAAAAGTATGGCGATCGTTTCTTTTCCCTGTGTGAATGTTTCGAGGGTTGGTTCATGAAAAGGTGAAGTAACAGCAGACACGCTCCCCAATTCCCCAGCCCCCGCTGCACCTACCCCCGGGGTTGCTGAGCTGTCAGCACCCCCCATAGCCGCTCCAGCGGTGCGTGGATTTGAAATAGGTTGGACTTGATGGACTTGTGTATTTTTTTAACCTCACCTACTATGTAACTATGTAAATCGCTGCTCTTCGGGGATCTCCCCACTGCTCTCCATCCTGACACCCCCTATGATGGTCCCAGGCCCCCGAAGGAGGATAGGGAAGCTCCAGCAGTTGGGAGTACAAAATGTAAACAGTTTCTTGGCCGTTGCAGCAGCTGGGAGATTGTTTAGGTGTCGGCACTGATCCCTTCCACAGCAGCACTTAGACTGGGAGAGGGAGGGGCAGTACTAGGAGCCAGCAGGTGTGCTCCATGAACAGTGTTGAGGAAGAATTTGCTGATAGGAGGAAAGGGCATGTAGGCGGGGCCACAGAACATTGTCCTAATGATGCATTCTTGGGTACCACTAACAGGCCTCTTGCCCCAGTTTGTGTGCTAGTCTGAGTCCCCACCACATGTACAGTACCTTATCGTGCAACAACTACTCCACCCAGCATCCTCCCCTCACTCGTACAGTGTCTTACCAAGGAATGACTACTTCACCCCACCCACAACCGGGGCGTAAATGCAAACTGGCCCCATTCTCCACGGGGCCTGTGTGGCTCCCCTGTACACATGGACAGGAGGGGTGGCATGTATAGGACTGATCCCCTCCATTTTCCTCCTGCAGCTGAAAATTGGGTTCTCTTCTTCTCCTTCTTGCAGGAATTAAGTGGCTGCAGGAGGAAAATGGTTCTCTATATGCTACCCCTCCTATCCAGGTCCTGCTGCCCCCGCTGCCCCTCCTATCCAGGTCCTGCTGCCCCCGCTGCCCCTCCTATCCAGGTCCTGCTGCCCCAGCTGCCCCTCCTATCCAGGTCCTGATGCCCCCGCTGCCCCTCCTATCCAGGTCCTGCTACCCCCGCTGCCCCTCCTATCCAGGTTCTGCTGCCCCTGCTGCCCCTCCCCACCAGGTCCTACTGCCCCCATTGCCCCTCCTATCCAGGTCCTGCTGCCCCCGCTGCCCCTCCTATCCAGATCCTGCTGCCCCTCCTATCCAGGTTCTGCTGCCCCCGCTGCCCCTCTTATGCAGGTCCTGCTGCACCCACTGCCCCTCCTATCCAGGTCCTGCTGCCCCAGCTGCCCCTCCTATCCAGGTCCTGCTGCCCTCGCTGCCCCTCCTATCCAGGTCCTGCTGCCCCTCCTATCCAGGTCCTGCTGCCCCAGCTGCCCCTCCTATCCAGGTCCTGCTGCCCCAGCTGCCCCTCCTATCCAGGTCCTGCTGCCCTTGCTGCCCCTCCTATCCAGGTCCTGCTGCCCCTCCTATCCAGGTCCTGCTGCCCCTCCTATCCAGGTCCTGCTGACCCCGCTGCCCCTCCTATCCAGGTTCTGCTGCCCCCGCTGCCCCTCCTATCCAGGTCCTGCTGCCCCCGCTGCCCCTCCCATCCAGGTCCTGCTGCCCCCGCTGCCCCTCCTATCCAGATCCTGCTGCCCCCGCTGCCCCTCTTATGCAGGTCCTGCTGCACCCGCTGCCCCTCCTATCCAGGTCCTGCTGCCTCCGCTGCCCCTCCTATCCAGGTTCTGCTGCCCCCGCTGCCCCTCCCATCCAGGTCCTGCTGCCCCCGCTGCCCCTCCTATCCAGGTGCTGTTGGCCCACACTGCCCCTCCTATCCAGGTCCTGCTGCCCCTCCTATCCAGGTCCTGCTGCCCCCGCTGCCCCTCATATCCTGGTCCTGCTGCCCCCGCTGCCCCTCCTATCCAGGTCCTGCTGCTCACGCTGCCCCTCCTATCCAGGTCCTGCTGCCCCCGCTGCCCCTCCTATCCTGGTCCTGCTGCCCCCGCTGCCCCTCCTATCCAGGTCCTGCTGCCCCCGCTGCCCCTCCTATCCAGGTCCTGTTTCCCCCGAGCCCCTGTGTGCTTCCTCTGCCTCTCTCGCCCCCCCACTTCGCCCCCGCAGCTCTTCTGGCTTTCCGCCCTCCCCTCTCTGCCCTGGCTGCTGCTGGGGGGGATGCTTTCAGAATAGGTGTCATTTACCGGTCCCTCCCATTCATAAGCGAAGCATAGTAAACTGTGTTGAATGGGAGGGTCTGTACTGACACCGTCCACTGCTCTACTGACTGACAACATTCACAGTCCTACTGACACCACCACCCTAAACTACCAGGATCACAAAGGTCACACTTGCGACCGGGCCCTTGCACTCCGTCACTGTGGGGGGGGGCCCCCAAGACGGCACGAAGTGGGCCCGCTGCAGAACATGTGAAAGGGTCCCGCTCCAGGACCGTAATTAGGGGCCCCACAATGGGAGTAAAGGGCCCCCGGGATCCATGGGAGGGGCCCCGGGCCTGAAGGTAAGGGCCCCAGGCTCGGAGGGATGGGCCTCGGGTGGAGGTCAGGGGGGGCCTCTGCCCCACATCGTCTCCTAGCTGAGTCCGGTACCACATCAAAATAGGCCAAACACAAGGAAAAGACACATCCAGTAGATTGGCAATGCTTTACTTCAGGTAGGCGAGTTCTCATAATTCCGGTAGTGGTGGGCAGTTCCTACACCAGGTTGGGCATATGCCATCCGGTTCCTTTTCCTACTCCCTACTAGGGACCTCTCCAAGCATTCTCTAGCCAGGAAAAGATTCATGCTTCCAGGGCCACATAACTAGGGCCCCCACTCCACACCCTGCCTCCTCGCTTGCCCATGTCTCTATCAGAACTCTCTATAGTCTCACATTACACAGTAATTATAACTTACAAGACGGTGCCACCTAGTGGCCAAACTGAGGAATGCTCTAACACCCCCTTACATGCAGAGAGGATGGCTCATCAGTAATCTGCTGCTCGTTCACTGTCCAATCACAGGTCGGGGGCCAGGAAGTGACCAAACTATACTGGAGTAGAGAAATGTCAGGTCAGCAACTTGTCCCCTCCGCGTCGGGCCAGACTGACCGGAATACAAATCCATTGGCTGGTGTAATGGCGGCCGCGTGCGTATTTTATCTTTGTATTCCGCTTTACTCATCGACTTTTCTTTTCATATTCCTTTCCATGCCAAAGACGGCCCCACCCACCGTTTCCGACAGAGTGTACAACAATAGCGCATATTATAGAAGGCGACCCCTGGACGGCGCAGACTTCGGTGAGACGCCCGGCGTGGGCGCGCCCCCCCCCTCTATTATTTACACAATTGACTTTTCACATCTGTAAATACCAATTTAATTAAAACTGACGAAGAAGTCAGACGCGGGATCATGGTAACGAAAGTCGCTCTCCGCCAGAGAGTCAGCGCTGCCTCATTATCCGACTGTCATCATCACGTAAGACGCCGCTGGCCGCAATTACCGGGAACGAAGTGTAATACATCCCCGTGTCTGACGGGAACCTCGCCGCTGATTGGGCGAGAAGGCGAACTGCTAACTGACAGCGAGAGTCACGCAGGAGGGGAAAGTTCGCCTGAGCTGCGCAGAAAATCACATCGCGGCGACACATGGGGGGGCGGCGAAAAATTAACCCGAACGTTCCTTCGTAAACGGGAAATACATGGAAGAGATCGACTTATGCTAAACCTTATCGTTCTTTAAAATCCTTCGCTCCGTGTGCTGCGTAATTCTCAGGGGGGGGGGGATGTGTATATTATTTGTTATATATGCAGGCTCTGCTTCCTCCCTCATAGTAGAACGCCCGCCCGCCTGCCCGCCCGTCCGCCCGCCCGGGTCTTTATCACCATGTAGAATGTCCCTCGAGTTTATCTTTAGTAAAGAAAGGGAATCCCAGTCTGTTTACATTCAGGAGGTCTCTGCCCGCCGCGCCCCGCGCCGCATTGTACAGAAGACATTATCACCTCTGTTTATTTTCTAATGAATGAGATGAACTTATCGACGGAGCGGAATAGGAGACGTGAAACCGGATCCGGGATTCCCGTATAAAACGCGCCGGTGTCCTCCCTTCCCGAATAAACAAAGTCATAAAATCCCCAAACAGACACAACAAAGCCGGAGGCGGGCGCCGCGCCCACGACCAGTGCTTTATTTACATCCTCCATTCAAAACATCCGCAACACAAAGGGGGGGGGGCGGCTTGGCGTTACCTGGGACCCGAGCGCCATTCAAAGGGCAAAATATTGACCAATCAAATTCGGAAAATCAATTATCTTCCGAGCGCGCTGCTAATGCAAACAAACAGTAGCGTTTTCTGTTTACCGAATGAACAACGCCAAGACTTTCCAAAATATTACCCACAAAGCGAGAGCCGAGGTCACCGGATTTGTCTGAAAAGGAAACGATCGCCGCGCCTTTCTCAGGTGTTCCCTCAATGTGAATAAATAATGAAATTTTGCACTGAAGTCTCACAATACCGTATAGAAAATACACGTAAAATGTGAATAAATCACCATAAAGTGAATAATGACTCAATACACGAAAAAACAAAATAAATAAAACTACTACTCATATAATGGATTCATAGACATTTCATATCTATGCATTACAATTAATCAAAAACATAAAAAAGTGCAAAAAAATAAATTAAATCCTAAAATTCCAGCTAAACAATAATAATTAAAAAAAAAACACAATAGAGTCCAAGTGACAGTGCAAAGAGGACCCAAGTGGTGAGGAGGGGAAGGTTGGACTCCAGCCAAAAGGATGGATGAGTGCGCAGTATGCTTCAATGGCTCCACCATGATGTGCAGCCTATAAACCTCTATCCACAAGACATGTGCATTTTGTTTTGTTCCTAAATTCAGAAAATTCGTTCATTTGGAAGTATTCGAACTAGCGAAAACCTGTTTAACTAATTTATTTCGAAATTCAAAAACACGAAAATTTGAATATTCGAAAATCCGAAAATCAAAGATTCGGAAAATCGAAGATTTGGAAATTCGGAAATTCGAAAATCCAAAAAGTCGGAAATCCGAAGATTTGGAAATTCACAAATTCACAAATTCAAAAATCGAAAAATTGGAGATCCATAAATAAAAAACGAAAATTCAAAAGAACGAAAATCTGAAAATAAGAATTCATTAATTTACAAATATTCAAATTGGCGATAAACACATTTAACAAATTTTTCCGAAATTCAAAAAACCGAATGTTTTAATATTCGAAAATCAAAGATTCGGAAAATCGAAGATTTGAAAATTCGGAAATTCTAAAATTCGAAAATCCAAAAAGTCGGAAATCCGAAGATTTGGAAATTCGGAAATTCGAAAATTCAAAAATTCAAAAATCGAAAAATCGGAGATCCATAAATAAAAAACTAAAATTCAAAAGAACGAAAATCTGAAAATAAGAATTCATTCATTTACAAATATTCGAGTTGGCGAAAACACGTTTAACTAATTTTTCCGAAATTCAAAAAACCGAAAGTTTGAATATTCGAAAATCCTAAAATCAAAGATTCGGAAATGCAAAAATTACAAAATTCAAAAATCCGAAAAGCGGAAGTTCAGAAATCCGAAGATTTGGAAATTCAGAAATTGGAAAATACGAAAATAAAAAATTCGGAAATCCCAAAATAAAAGCTAAAATTCATAAGAACGAAAATCCGAAAATAAGAACAAAAATTTGAAAACCCGAAAATTCTAAAATCTGAAATAATAACTAACTAATAATAACTATTAAATTATAGGTATTGGAATTTCCTTTCAAATTTGGCTGTTAGTGAACGCAATGAATACAAATGTATCCTAAGTTACGAATTATCCGAAATAACGAATGCCGCATCTAATGAATGGAAAGTAACGAATTAGAAATAATAATAATAAAAACGTTTTATTATTTATTATTATTAATACCTTATGTTCCATTAGTTAAGATGCGGCGTTTGTTATTTTGGATAATTTGTAACTTCAGATAAATTTGTATTAGTTACGTTCTCTTATGCCGCGTGCACACGGTTGGAATTTCCGATGGAAACAGTCCGATGGGAGCTTTTCAACGGATTTTCCGACCGTGTGTACGCCCATCGGTCTTTTTCTGTTGGAATTTCTGACTTTGGATTGAGAACCTGTTCTTAATTTTTTCCGATGGAAAACCTTTCTATCGGATTTTCTGATCGTGTGTAGGCAATTCCGACACGTAAAATTCCGACGCATGCTCGGAAACAATTCGACGCATGCTCGGAAGCATTAAACTTCCCTTTTATAGTGCCGTCGAACATTTTTTAAGGCGCGGTGTTATTGACCGTCGGAATTTGGTGTGACCGTGTGTAGGCAAGACTGTTTGAGTGAAAATTCCGTTGGAATTCCGACGGAAAAACCCTCAGAGCTTTTTCCGACGAGAATTCCGACCGTGTGTGTACGCGGCATAACAGCTTTTCAGATTTTTGAATTTTCAGATTTTCATTCTTCCAAATTTTCGGGTTTTCTTTCTTAATTTCAGATTTTCAAATTTCTGAATTTCAGATTTTCAAATTTTTCCGAATTCTTGGATTTCAAATTTCTGAATTTTCGAATTTACAAATTTATCGAATTTATTTGAAATAACGTATTTCGATCATAACAAATGACCCGAAAAAAAGGAAAACGGAAATGAACAAATGTTTTGGCAGTACAAATGTCTACTGTCCACATCCATGGCCACAACCGCCGTCAATCAGTTAAAGTGGGGTTCCACTGCCTCCGCTGTTTTTTTTTTTTTTAAGGTACATTAGAATTTATAAATCCTTTTCAATTGCTCCCGTCGTTCCCGCTGGCATCCTTTAAATTTCTCCTCCAATTGTGAAGTTATAAAACCCCCGTACGGGGGTTTCATCTTGCCTGTGGGCATGTGAAACCCACAGGCATTCTCTTCCTCCGGGATGTTCTGACGTTGTGCTGACGTCAATTTGCCATCATGCAACGCCGCCTGGTCGAACATCTCGCGCATGCGCAGTAGACGCGTTGCGGAGCGCCGTTCACAGCTTCTGTTGCCATCACAACAGGCGGCGGCGGCGGAAGCCCCGCCCTGTTGTGATGGCAACAGAGATAATCTAGCCCTCGGCGGTGCTCAAAGACTCCTGGGAAATGGTGACTCACATCTCCCAGGAGCCTTAGCGAGCCTTGCCGCCGAGGGAAGTGACGTTTTTAGCCCGGGCTAGCGCAGAGGCAGATTACGTGGGACCACCTAGCAACAGGCAGAACTAGGTAAGTGACATTTTTTTTTTTTTTTCCATTTTTTTTTTTTTTCATGCGATTGTAGGCAGGTCTAAACAAAGTTATATTTATGGGTGGCCCTCCACTTTAACTCCAAGCCAAGCATGTGGAAGAAGGAGAACTTCTCATTGTGCAGTACAGGGGGTCCCCGGGTTACAAACAAGACAGGGACTGTAGGTTTGTTCTTAAGTTGAATCTGTTTGTAAGTCGGAACAGGTAAATTTTTTAAGCGTAGTTCCAGCCAGAAAAACAATTTTTAAGCTTTTTTGGATAGCATAGGGAAGGGTTATCACCCCTGTAATGTTTGTTTTGCTGTCTGTGCCCCTGTTCAGAAGATTTCACCTCACTTCCTGTCCCGATGACAATTGTATTTTGAAAATTTTGGGTTGTTGTGGAAACAAGCCTTGATAAAAAAAAAGCATCAGTGGAGGTACCTTTTTCCCATAATAACTCTTACAGGAGTGAATTTCCCTTCCTAGGGGTAGATTTCCTCTCACTTCCTGTTGTCTCCCTCCGTTTGTAAGTAGGACTTGTTTGTAAGTCGGATGTTTGTAACTAGGGGACCCCCTGTATATAGAAACAATGTTTATTAAAAAAAGACAGGTGCTCACATAAAATCTCCAAAAATCAGCATATAGATCGCATCTGACACCCCGGTGAGCGTGATGATGTCACTGCTAAAGCTTCGCCCGACATGTTTCGTCCAAAGGGACGTCGTCACTGGGGCAATGGAGAATAAATGTTTTCCCCTACCAACTGCACAAGCGTGTGGTTTGTTACATATGTGCAAAGCCTAAAACCTTCCCTGTCTTTGCGCATGAGCAGAAGTGACAAGAGGCTCTGCCATGACCCAGTAACGCACCTCCTAAATTAGAGCGCCCCCGCTCTGGATGAAGGAGCAACAGAGACACCCTTGGACAGCAGCATTTTCAGTCAGGGAGGAGGGGGGTGTTAGATATATTAGCAGATTTAGATACAGTAACAAATTGAAGCCAATCTCCAGCTCACACTTGATAATCAGTTACAGCAAACTTTTTTTTGGGGGGGTGATAAAGGTTTTACATGAATAAATAAAAACTGATCGTTGTAAGCACCCCTGTCAGTGGGAAATGGTTTGTCTCATCTCTGTAAACTAATACATCTGGAAGACAGCTTGTTCTGTTTAAAAACACAAGAGACTTACTGGCTGGATCTCCAGATGAAAATGAAGGAAAGAAAGCCTAAAAAAGAAAACAAATGCGGCCGTCACATTTTGTGAGCTGCAATATAATAAATGTTCGCTTTAGGGGTTTATTGTTGCTTTAAAGTTACTGAAATGTCCGTAGGAATCCTGTGCTCTGCCCCAATCATCAATAAATCATCAATAAATCAATATAAACCGCCAACGATGAAGACGTCTTCCTGCGCCAATCACAGAGAAATAAAAGACAGACATTTGCCGCGGTCACATGATCCCCCCCCCCCCCCCTCGGAGGACGATGAGAAATATTCCTCCGAGGACATCTTCACACAGATACTTGTTAAAAGATCATTTCATCATTCACCCCGCCGGATATAATCAGTTTCTAAATGTTGGGTCAGCGCACTCTGGTGTCCCCCGCGGTGAAAGTCTCGCCGGATCGGCTCTCGGCGGTATTACCCGCTAAATCACTTCAAAGTTCAACCGCCGTCTGCAGGAAAAAAATGTACTTTATATTCCAGCGAGTCTTCCACCGCATTGTTCTATTTCTTCATTGGATACATGCAGAGAATCTATTTATATCTAAACTATGTATTTATCCATCAATATACAGTATCTGACAAAAGTAAGTACACCCCTCAGTGACATTTCTGTAAATCTTTTCTTCTCTCTTTTCATGTGACAACACTGAAGAAATGACACTTGTCTACAATGTAAAGTAGTGAGTGTACAGCTTGTATAAACAGTGTAAATTTGCCGTCCCCTCAAAATAACTCAACACACAGCCATTAATGTCTAAACCGCTGGAAACAAAAGTCAGGACACCCCTAAGTGAAAATCTCCAAATTGGGCCCAACGTGTGAATATTTTGTGTGGCCCCCATTATTTTCCAGCACTGCCTTAACCCTCTTGGGCATGGAGGTCACCAGAGCTTCACAGGTTGTCACTGGAGTCCTCTTCCCCTCCCCCATGATGACATCACGGAGCTGGTGGATGTTGGAGACCTTGCGCTCCTCCACCTTCCGTTTGAGGATGTCCCACAGATGATGTATTCCTCAAATACCATCTCAGCGGCCTTAAACCGCCCTCGGGAACTTTTTAAAATAGTCGCTCAGTCGATGAACCAGGCATGCTTAGAGCCCCCCGCTAATGAAACCCAAGATTTATGCAATGAATTATCAGATTTTTTCATCAACAAAATCGACAACATCCGGAAAATAATACATCAGAAAAAAACATCCGACGGCAGTCAACCAGAGCAAAAAGTCGATATCGACACAAACATCCCACAACCACCAAAGTTTTCTCTGATCCCAATTACCACGGATATCACTAAAAACATCATCAAAAACCTCAGAGACAGCACATCCTCTATTGACATCATCCCCACAAAACTCCTGAAAGAATGCTCCGACATCCTGGCTCCCACCATAACGCACTTCATAAATCAATCGTCAAACCCCTGCTAAAGAAACCCAACCTCGACCCCCGGGACCCCAACCACCGCAGACCGATAACAAGCTTGAACAACATCTCCAAGATCATGGAGAAGGTGGTAGTACAACAGATACAACGCCACCTGGACACACACACACTCCTGGACCCGCTACAATCAGGCTTCCGCCCAGGCCATGGGACAGAAACCGCACTCCTGAAGATATGGGACGACGCCCTCGAAGCAGCGGATGACGGAGAATCATGTCTCCTGGTACTGTTGGACCTCAGTGCAGCGTTTGATACTGTGGACCACAATACTCTACTCATCCGCCTTACAGAAGTAGCAGGAGTCACAGACTCAGATCTACAATGGTTCGGATCCTTCTTAGGAAATCGCTCTCAGACAGTGAAACTAGGAGCTTTCACCTCTGAAACCCGGGCAATCTCCTGTGGAGTCCCTCAAGGATCACCCTTGTCGCCAGTGCTCTTCAACATCTACATTCGCCCACTCCTCAAAATCATCAGAAGATCAGACCTCTGCTTCCACTCGTACGCTGACGACACGCAATTATATTTTCGTATCACCGGACAAAAAGACCATCATCAGCAATTAGACAAATGCCTCACTATGATAGACGACTGGATGACCACTAGCTCCCTCAAGCTTAACGAATCGAAAACAGAACTTCTTATTCTACATGCAAATCAAAACCCCCGAACCAAGATCCCCTGGACACCACCCACCATCTTTGGACAGACCATCCCCCCAAGGACCAAGGCCAAGAGTCTCGGAGTCATTTTTGACTCAGAAATGTCAATGGATGCCCAAATAGGATCAGGAGTCAGTGGTTCTCACCATCTGCTCCGCCTGCTACGTAGACTCATCCCCTTCATTCCAAAGGAGGACAAAGCAGTGGTAGTTGGAACAGTCATTAATTCACGACTTGACTACGCTAACTCCCTTTACATAGGATTACCCCAATATCAACTTGTGCGCTTACAACTTATCCAAAACACGGCGGCAAGACTGATAACAGGGAAGAAACCCTGGGAATCCATCTCCCCTCCCCTGAGGAGCCTACATTGGCAAACCATAAAGAATCGGGTCACATTCAAGACCCTCTGCCTCACCCACAAATGCACCCAAGGAAACGCTCCTCAATACCTTCTCGAGAAAATAAAACACTACACACCCCTGAGCATGGTTTCACAGGGAACCCCCTGAGCATGGTTTCACAGGGAACCCCCTGATCATGGCTTCACAGGGAACCCCCTGAGCATGGCTTCACAGGGAACCCCCTGAGCATGGCTTCACAGGGAACCCCCTGAGCATGGCTTCACAGGGAACCCCCTGAGCATGGCTTCACAGGGAACCCCCTGAGCATGGCTTCACAGGGAACCCCCTGAGCATGGCTTCACAGGGAACCGCCTGAGCATGGCTTCACAGGGAACTCCCTGAGCATGGCTTCACAGGGAACCGCCTGAGCATGGCTTCCCAGGAAACCCCCTGAGAATGGCTTCCCAGGGAACTCCCTGAGCATGGCTTCAAAGGGAACCCCCTGATCATGGCTTCACAGGGAACCCCCTGATCATGGCTTCACAGGGAACCCCCTGAGCATGGCTTCACAGGGAACCCCCTGAGCATGGCTTCACAGGGAACTCCCTGAGCATGGCTTCCCAGGGAACTCCCCGAGCATGGCTTCACAGGGAACCCCCCGAGCATGGCTTCACAGGGAACCCCCCGAGCATGGCTTCACAGGGAACCCCTGAGCATGGCTTCACAGGGAACCCCCTGAGCATGGCTTCACAGGGAACCCCCTGAGCATGGCTTTCCAGGGAACCCCCTGATCATGGCTTCACAGGGAACCCCCTGAGCATGGCTTCACAGGGAACCCCCTGAGCATGGCTTCACAGGGAACCCCCTGAGCATGGCTTCCCAGGGAACTCCCCGAGCATGGCTTCAAAGGGAACCCCCTGAGCATGGCTTTCCAGGGAACCCCCTGAGCATGGCTTCAAAGGGAACCCCCTGAGCATGGCTTCAAAGGGAACCCCCTGAGCATGGCTTCCCAGGGAACCCCCTGAGCATGGCTTCACAGGGAACCCCCTGAGCATAGCTTCAAAGGGAACCCCCTGAGCATGGCTTCCCAGGGAACCCCCTGAGCATGGCTTCACAGGGAACCCCCTGAGCATAGCTTCACAGGGAACCCCCTGAGCATGGCTTTCCAGGGAACCCCCTGAGCATGGCTTTCCAGGGTACCCCCTGAGCATGGCTTCACAGGGAACCCCCTGAGCATGGCTTCACAGGGAACCCCCTGAGCATGGCTTCACAAGGAAAACCCCCGAGCATGGCTTCACAGGGAACCCCCTGAGCAAGGCTTCACAGGGAACCCCCTGAGCATGGCTTCACAGGGAACCCCCTGAGCATGGCTTCACAGGGAACCCCCTGAGCATGGCTTCACAGGGAACCCCCTGAGCATGGCTTCGCAGGGAACCGCCTGAGCATGGCTTCACAGGGAACTCCCTGAGCATGGCTTCACAGGGAACCGCCTGAGCATGGCTTCCCAGGAAACCCCCTGAGAATGGCTTCCCAGGGAACTCCCTGAGCATGGCTTCAAAGGGAACCCCCTGATCATGGCTTCACAGGGAACCCCCTGATCATGGCTTCACAGGGAACCCCCTGAGCATGGCTTCACAGGGAACCCCCTGAGCATGGCTTCACAGGGAACTCCCTGAGCATGGCTTCCCAGGGAACTCCCCGAGCATGGCTTCACAGGGAACCCCCTGAGTAGGGCTTCACAGGGAACCCCCTGATCATGGCTTCACAGGGAACCCCCTGAGCATGGCTTCACAGGGAACCCCCTGAGCATAGCTTCACAGGGAACCCCCTGAGCATGGCTTCACAGGGAACTCCCCGAGCATGGCTTCAAAGGGAACCCCCTGAGCATGGCTTTCCAGGGAACTCCCCAAGCATGGCTTCAAAGGGAACCCCCTGAGCATGGCTTTCCAGGGAACCCCCTGAGCATGGCTTCACAGGGAACCCCCTGAGCATAGCTTCAAAGGGAACCCCCTGAGCATGGCTTCCCAGGGAACCCCCTGAGCATGGCTTCACAGGGAACCCCCTGAGCATAGCTTCACAGGGAACCCCCTGAGCATAGCTTCACAGGGAACCCCCTGAGCATGGCTTTCCAGGGAACCCCCTGAGCATGGCTTCACAGGGAACCCCCTGAGCATGGCTTCACAGGGAACCCCCTGAGCATGGCTTCACAGGGAACCGCCTGAGCATGGCTTCACAGGGAACCGCCTGAGCATGGCTTCACAGGGAACCCCCTGAGCATGGCTTCAAAGGGAACCCCTGAGCATGGCTTCCCAGGGAACCCCCTGAGCATGGCTTCAAAGGGAACCCCCTGAGCATGGCTTCACAGGGAACCCCCTGAGCATGGCTTCCCAGGGAACTCCCTGAGCATGGCTTCCCAGGGAACTCCCTGAGCATGGCTTCCCAGGGAACTCCCTGAGCATGGCTTCAAAGGGAAACCCCTGAGCATGGCTTTCCAGGGAACCCCCTGAGCATGGCTTCCCAGGGAACCGCCTGAGCATGGCTTCACAGGGAACCCCCTGAGCATGGCTTCCCAGGGAACCCCCTGAGCATGGCTTCCCAGGGAACCCCCTGAGCATGGTTTCACAGGGAACCCCCTGAGCATGGTTTCACAGGGAACCCCCTGAGCATGGCTTTCCAGGGAACCCCCTGAGCATGGCTTCACAGGGAACCCCCTGAGCATGGCTTCACAGGGAACCCCCTGAGCATGGCTTTCCAGGGAACCCCCTGATCATGGCTTCACAGGGAACCCCCTGAGCATGGCTTCACAGGGAACCCCCTGAGCATGGCTTCACAGGGAACCCCCTGAGCATGGCTTCACAGGGAACCCCCTGAGCATGGCTTCCCAGGGAACTCCCCGAGCATGGCTTCAAAGGGAACCCCCTGAGCATGGCTTTCCAGGGAACCCCCTGAGCATGGCTTTCCAGGGAACCCCCTGAGCATGGCTTCAAAGGGAACCCCCTGAGCATGGCTTCAAAGGGAACCCCCTGAGCATGGCTTCCCAGGGAACCCCCTGAGCATGGCTTCACAGGGAACCCCCTGAGCATAGCTTCACAGGGAACCCCCTGAGCATGGCTTTCCAGGGAACCCCCTGAGCATGGCTTTCCAGGGTACCCCCTGAGCATGGCTTCACAGGGAACCCCCTGAGCATGGCTTCACAGGGAACCCCCTGAGCATGGCTTCACAGGGAACCGCCTGAGCATGGCTTCACAGGGAACCGCCTGAGCATGGCTTCACAGGGAACCCCCTAAGCATGGCTTCAAAGGGAACCCCTGAGCATGGCTTCACAGGGAACCTCCTGAGCATGGCTTCCCAGGGAACTCCCTGAGCATGGCTTCAAAGGGAAACCTCTGAGCATGGCTTCCCAGGGAACTCCCTGAGCATGGCTTCCCAGGGAACTCCCTGAGCATGGCTTCCCAGGGAACTCCCTGAGCATGGCTTCAAAGGGAAACCCCTGAGCATGGCTTTCCAGGGAACCCCCTGAGCATGGCTTCAAAGGGAACCCCCTGAGCATGGCTTCACAGGGAACCCCCTGAGCATGGCTTCCCAGGGAACTCCCTGAGCATGGCTTCCCAGGGAACTCCCTGAGCATGGCTTCAAAGGGAAACCTCTGAGCATGGCTTCCCAGGGAACTCCCTGAGCATGGCTTCCCAGGGAACTCCCTGAGCATGGCTTCAAAGGGAAACCCCTGAGCATGGCTTTCCAGGGAACCCCCTGAGCATGGCTTCAAAGGGAACCCCCTGAGCATGGCTTCACAGGGAACCCCCTGAGCATGGCTTCCCAGGGAACTCCCTGAGCATGGCTTTCCAGGGAACCCCCTGAGCATGGCTTCACAGGGAACCGCCTGAGCATGGCTTCACAGGGAACCCCCTGAGCATGGCTTCCCAGGGAACCCCCTGAGCATGGCTTCCCAGGGAACCCCCTGAGCATGGTTTCACAGGGAACCCCCTGAGCATGGTTTCACAGGGAACCCCCTGAGCATGGTTTCACAGGGAACCCCCTGAGCATGGCTTCCCAGGGAACTCCCTGAGCATGGCTTCAAAGGGAAACCCCTGAGCATGGCTTTCCAGGGAACCGCCTGAGCATGGCTTTCCAGGGAACCCCCTGAGCATGGCTTCCCAGGGAACCCCCTGAGCATGGTTTCACAATGAACCCCCTGAGCATGGCTTCACAGGGAACCCCCTGAGCATGGCTTCACAATGAACCCCCTGAGCATGGCTTCACAAGGAACCCCCCGAGCATGGCTTCACAAGGAAAACCCCCGAGCATGGCTTCACAGGGAACCCCCTGAGCAAGGCTTCACAGGGAACCCCCTGAGCATGGCTTCACAGGGAACCCCCTGAGCATGGCTTCACAGGGAACCCCCTGAGCATGGCTTCACAGGGAACCCCCTGAGCATGGCTTCACAGGGAACCGCCTGAGCATGGCTTCACAGGGAACTCCCTGAGCATGGCTTCACAGGGAACCGCCTGAGCATGGCTTCACAAGGAAAACCCCCGAGCATGGCTTCCCAGGGAACCCCCTGAGCATGGCTTCACAGGGAACCCCCTGAGCATGGCTTCGCAGGGAACTCCCTGAGCATGGCTACGCAGGGAACCCCCTGAGCATGGCTTCGCAGGGAACCCCCTGAGCATGGCTTCGCAGGGAACCCCCTGAGCATGGCTTCACAGGGAACCCCCTGAGCATGGCTTCACAGGGAACCCCCTGAGCATGGCTTCACAGGGAACCCCCTGAGCATGGCTTCACAGGGAACCCCTGAGCATGGCTTTACAGTGAACCCCCCCCCCCCCCCGAGAATGGCTTCACAGGGAACCCCCTGAGCATGGCTTCACAATGAACCCCCTGAGCATGGCTTTACAGGGAACCCCCCGAGTATGGCTTCACAGGGAACCCCCTGAGCATGGTTTCACAATGAACCCCATGAGCATGGCTTCACAGGGAACCCCCTGAGCATGGCTTCACAGGGAACCCCCCGAGCATGGCTTCACAGGGAACCCCCTGAGTAGGGCTTCACAGGGAACCCCCTGAGCATGGCTTCACAGGGAACCCCTGAGCATGGCTTCACAGGGAACCCCCTGAGTATGGCTTCACAGGGAACCCCCTGAGCATGGTTTCACAATGAACCCCCTGAGCATGGCTTCACAGGGAACCCCCTGAGCATGCACCCCCCCTCTGAACCATACCTGGCCACATGCCTTCAGTATTAAGATGTACCATGCTATGGGGGGACCACTCTGGGGACAAGGGACCCTTCTCGACAACCCTGGCTTGGTGGTTTGGGGGTCTGCAGGCAGGGAGCTTATCAGAAGCCTTCTTTACCTATAATGAATGAGGATGGGGTACAGATATGTGGCCATGTTTGGTCAGTGATGTCATGCTACCCCCCGCCCCCCCATTGGTCATATTGTGTTATTAATAACTACAGCTCTTAAAAGACAAATCTAGAAATGTCCCCCTTCCGTGCTGTATCATTTACATTTGTTTTTATATTATTTATAATTTTTTAATGTTTTTTCATAATGGAAATTCAGAGAACTCCATTGGAAGCCTGTGTGACAGGGTGACAACAAAGGAGCACAATTGGGGGACAGAGCCTTGTCACTCTATTAAAGGAAGTGACTGAACAGGGACCTCCTTGGCAGGATCACTGGGATTATTTCAATAACATTTTAAAAGATTAGGATTTTAACATAAAACTCCCAAACCACCAACCATACACATTACACACACTCTCACATACAGAGATACTGATTGGCTGATGATCTCACCTGAGCTACCAGATGGCACAGCCGAGCTCCTTCCTGGGTCAGGCCAAACAGGCTCCGTATTGCCGATTCTACGCTGTGGACGTTGTCAGACGCTTCCAGCTGCTCCACCAGACCCTGCAGACAAAGGAGATGAGCGCTATCAACACAGTCACCTAATGTCCATTCTCTGGAGGATACATAGGTTGGAAAAAAAGGAACAAGTCCATCTAGTTCAATCAATAGAAAACCAAAGGAGGGTAAAATAAAAACCCTATGAAGCCTGTGGCCCAATCTGCTCTAGTGGGGGGAAATAAATTCCTACCTGATCCCCCAGGAGACGATCGGATATTCCCTGGATCGACAATACCCGGTATTATTACCTATAATGTCAGTATCCAGTTACATAGTTACATAGTAGGTGAGGTTGAAAAAAGACACAAAGTCCATCAAGTCCAACCTCTGTGTGTGATTATATGTCAGTATTACATTGTATATCCCTGTATGTTGCAGTCGTTCAGGTGCTTATCTAATAGTTTCTTGAAACGATCGATGCCCCCCGCTGAGACCACCGCCTGTGGAAGGGAATTCCACATCCTTGCCCTCTTACAGTAAAGAACCCTCTACGTAGTTTAAGGTTAAACCTCTTTTCTTCTAATTTTAATGAGTGGCCACATATCTTGTTAAACTCCCTTCTGTGAAAAAGTTTTCTCCCTATTGTGGGGTCACCAGTCCGGTATTTATATATTGTGGGGTCACCAGTCCGGTATTTATATATTGTGGGGTCACCAGTCCGGTATTTATATATTGTGGGGTCACCAGTCCGGTATTTATATATTGTGGGGTCACCAGTCCGGTATTTATATATTGTGGGGTCACCAGTCCGGTATTTATACATTGAAATCATATCCCCTCTCAAGCGTCTCTTCTCCAGAGAGAATAAGTTCAGTGCTCACAACCTTTCCTCATAACTAATATCCTCCAGACCCTTTATTAGCTTTGTTGCCCTTCTTTGTACTCGCTCCATTTCCAGTACACCCTTCCTGAGGACTGGTGCCCAGAACTGGACAGCATACTCCAGGTGCGGCCGGACCAGAGTCTTGCAGAGCGGGAGAATTATCCTTTTATCTCTGGAGTTGATCCCCTTTTTAATGCCAATTTTCTGTTTGCTTTGTTAGCAGCAGCTTGGCATTGCTGAGCCCATCATCTACTAGGACCCCCAGGTCCTTCTCCATCCTAGACCCCCCCAGAGGTTCTCCCCCCAGTCTATATATTACATTCAGATTTTTGCCACCCAAATGCATTATTTTACATTTTTCTACATTGAACCTCATTTGCCATGTAGTTATATTGTGTGCAGCTAGGAACACATCCAGATCTTTATTATAACAATCTACTGAGATGGCCAAAACTAGATACTTAAAGCAAAGTTCCACCCAAAAGTGGAACTTCCCCTTTAAAGCCTCCCCCCGGCTCCTGTTTGTGAAACCGGGCTTTTGGGGATGAGGGGGGAGCAGGTACCCGATTTTGACAGGTACCCGCTGCCACTTCTGTTACGATCGAAGCTCTCCCTCCCGAAGTCTTCTGGGACACATGACAGGTCCTAGAAGACTCTGGGGCCTGTGACAGATCACAGCCCTGCCCGTGCATGCGCAGTGTGCACCACCTGGCTGTGAAGCTGTAAGCTGTCACAGCCAGTTGCCCATAGTAGAGATGCCGGCGCTGCCAGCACTGCCGCCACTGCGGGAGAACACAGCGCGGGTGAGTGCACCCCTGGATCGTGGGACGGGTGAGTGGCTGTAAGTCAGCAGCTACAGTTTTTGTTGCTGTTGACTTTCAATAAAGAAAAATATAACTGGAACTCCACTATAACAATTCATTATTATTAATTTGAAGCGGGTAAATAAATAACAATAATTAATTTGATACCCATATCCTTGCAATTTCTTCTAGTCTCCCTATTAGATTGTAAGCTCTTATGAGCCGGCCCTCCTCCTAACCCGCTTGTATTGAATTGCATTGTTACTGTACTGCCTCACATATATTGTAAAGTGCTGCATAAATTTAAGGCGCTATAAAAAAAACCTGAATAATAATTATAATAGTGTGATACATTGAATGAAAAAGAACAATCGTTTTTGGCATCCCGGCCTTTTCTCAGGTTCACAAGTTTACAATGTAACAATTCCCACTCAGAACAGGAAACGTTATCCTTATACTAAGCAAGCAACTGGCGTAATACAATGTTACAAAACATATAAACATGTCAACACTGAGAATACAAAGTTACAAATCGAAACATCAGGGAGAAAAATAACCTGTTCTATAATCAACATTCAACACTTCCAAAGTTCTTCCAGATCTTCTTATAGTGGATGGAAACCCGATGAATGAAATTAGAGCTGGACACATATATCTGCAGTGTTTTCTTGTCTCTCTTCAAAGCACTGGGTCCCGTGGCTTTCTCCTGCTCCGTTCTTCTGTTATCAGCATGATAAATTCTGACAAGTTCTCTGACGCATGTGATAAAACCAGGCGGAAATTTGTGTCAGGGCAAGTGCTATAAATAGATTAGCAGACAGCTGGTCAATTCACAGCACAGCTCTGCAAGTCTCTGCCTATGAGGAGGGGGAGAGGTGCCTTTCCTCCAATCAGCTGTCTCATAGTGTATGGAAAGACTCCCCTCCCCCTGCTGAAACAGGAAGAGAAAATTCTAATACAATGTGCACTTTCTAAACAGTATATAAAGCTGAAGGCAGCAGATATACATCTGCGGGGCGGTCCACTGAAGGGCTCGGCTCAGGGGGGTGGTGCACTGAAGGGCTCGGCTCAGCTCGGTTATGGGGGTGGCGCGGTCCACTGAAGGGCTCGGCTCGGGGGGGTGGTCCACTGAAGGGTTCGGCTCAGCTCGGTTATGGGGGTGGCGCGGTCCACTGAAGGGCTCGGCTCAGGGGGGGGGGGATCCACTGAAGGGCTCATCTTGGTTGTGGGGGTGGGACGGTCCACTGAAGAGCTCGGCTCAGCTTGACTCAGGTGGTGGTCCACTGAAGGGCTCAGCTTGGCTAAGGTGGTGGTCCACTGAAGTGCTCAGCTCAGCTCGTGGGGAGGAGGGGCGGTCCACTGAAGAGCTCGGCTCACCTTGGCTCGGGTGGTGGTGCACTGAAGGGCTCGGCTCAGCTTGGCTCAGGTGGTGGTGCACTGAAGGGCTAAGCTCAGGCGGGGCAGTCCACTGAAGGGCTCAGCTCGGCTCGGGTGGGGTGGTCCACTGAAGGGCTTGGCTCAGCTCAGTTATGGGGGCGGGGCGCTCCACTGATGGGCTCAGCTGGTGGATGGGGCGGTCCGCTGTCCCAGTGCACGTAAAGGCATCTTCACAGTCCACAGAGTTCCCCTTTAAATTAGAGTCTGCAGAACTCCCCCTTGCCCTGCCCTTACACTGTGAACTCTGATGCTGCAGACTGTGATGTAAGGGGGCTCTGGTGATCAGAGACCACTTACATCAGAGTTCCCCTTTACACCAGCCTGTCCGTATACTACTCTAGCCTGTCTATATACTACCCTAGCCTGTCTGTAAACTACCTCATCCTGTCTATATTCTACCCTAGCCTGTCTGTATACTACCCTAGCCTGTTTGTATACGGCCCTAGCCTGTCTATATACTACCCTAGCCTGTCTGTATACTACCCTAGTCTGTCTGTATACTGCCCTAGCATGTCTGTATACTACCCTAGTCTGTCTGTATACTGCCCTAGCCTGTCTGTATACTACCCTAGCCTGTCGGTAAACTACCTCATCCTGTCTATATACTACCCTAGCCTGTCCATATACTACCCTAGCCTGTCTGTATACTACCCTAGCCTGTCCATATACTACCCTAGCCTGTCTGTATACTACCCTAGTCTGTCTGTATACTGCCCTAGCCTGTCTGTATACTACCCTAGTCTATCTTTTTACTGCCCTAGCCTGTCTGTATACTACCCTAGCCTGTCTGTATACTACCCTAGCCTGTCCATATACTACCCTAGCCTGTCTGTATACTACCCTAGCCTGTCCATATACTACCCTAGCCTGTCTGTATACTACCCTAGTCTGTCTGTATACTGCCCTAGCCTGTCTGTATACTACCCTAGTCTATATGTTTACTGCCCTAGCCTGTCTGTATACTACCCTAGCCTGTCTGTATACTACCCTAGCCTGTCTGTATACTACCCTAGCCTGTCCATATACTACCCTAGCCTGTCCATATACTACCCTAGTCTGTCTCTATACTACCCTAGCCTGTCTGTATACTACCCTAGCCTGTCCGTATACTACCCTAGCCTGTCCATATACTACCCTAGCCTGTCTGTATACTGCCCTAGCCTGTCTGTACACTACCCTAGCCTGTCCATATACTACCCTAGCCTGTCTGTATACTACCCTAGTCTGTCTGTATACTGCCCTAGCCTGTCTGTATACTACCCTAGTCTATATGTTTACTGCCCTAGCCTGTCTGTATACTACCCTAGCCTGTCCATATACTACCCTAACCTGTCCATATACTACCCTAGCCTGTCTCTATACTACCCTAGCCTGTCTGTATACTGCCCTAGCCTGTCTGTACACTAACCTAGCCTGTCTGTATACTGCCCTAGCCTGTCTGTATACTGCCCTAGCCTGTCTGTATACTACCCTAGTCTGTCCATATACTACCCTAGCCCGTCTGTATACTACCCTAGCCTGTCTGTATACTGCCCTAGCCTGTCTGTACACTACCCTAGCCTGTCTATATACTACCCTAGCCTGTCTATATACTACCCTAGCCTGTCTGTATACTACCCTAGCCTGTCTGTATACTGCCCTAGCCTGTCTGTACACTACCCTAGCCTGTCTATATACTACCCTAGCCTGTCTATATACTACCCTAGCCTGTCTGTATACTGCCCTAGCCTGTCTGTATACTACCCTAGCCTGTCCGTATACTACCCTAGCCTGTCTGTATACTACCCTAGCCTGTCCGTATACTACCCTAGCCTGTCCGTATACTGCCTCATCTCAAAAAAATCTCAAAAAGAGGCTCGGTCCTTAAGTGGTTAAAATGCTAGAAAATCGAATTCACATCCTAAAGATGAGATCTACGGATTTGTTTTACATCTACTTTAAAACCAAATGTATATATTTATTAAAGAGACAAGGATATATATATATATAAAATAAAAACAGTAAAAATATCAATTTTATCAATATAATTGTACAGGATTGCGGCATAACAGAGATTTACATATAAAATAATTGTTTCTAATGACGATGAGAATTGAATCACAAACATAACACAACGTCCTCCTCCCTGACCATCCCTGTCCATGCTTCCCCGCATTTGTCCTTCTCTGCCCCCAATTATTACACTAAAAATAATTAATCCCATAATTAGATGTTTACATAACTTTGCAGAATACAAGAAAAACAATAATTAAAGATCTCAGGATGGGGGGATGGGGAGTGCGCAGGATCAGGAACGAGGTTAGCGGGGAGACGCCTGTTAATGGTCGGAACGGCCCCTTTATCTGCCTTTTGGACTTACAGACGATTTCCTGATTATACAACAATCTTTTAAAATGAAATAAGTAACAGCAAAGCGACAAAAGCCGAGGAACCACCCCCCCCCCCCCCCAACACCCAACACCCAACACCCAACAAATGGAGGGGGTGACTCTGAACATCATTTATTGAGTTTTCTTGCGACGTTTCCTTTGACCTTTTTTTTTTTCATGTATTTTAATGTCAGCGGATCGCGATCTCCATTTATTTATAAATGTGTCAGGGAATTGGAATGTCCATTATTTTTTAATAAAGGAGTCCCCATTAATGGAGGGCCTTGGACATCAACGTCACTGAGAGATTTTCGTAGCTTTTAAAAAAACATGTAAAGATTCGTAACATTTGCATTAGAAACATTCAGGGACACAATAAATATTACATAGAGGCCACCGCCAGACCCGCAACGGGAGAGGGACATCCTCCCAGATAGTAGGATCACGTCAACCTTGAGATGAAGGTAACCGGCGGCTACATACGATTGTTATATGAGTGACTCAACACGTCAGACACAACACATGGGGGACACTGACAGACACTAATCCATGTATGTGTGTGTGTATTGTGTGTATATATATATATATATATATATATATATATATATATATATATATATATATATATATACATATACACACAGTACTGCAAAAGTTATAGGCAGGTGTGAAGAAATGCTGTAAAGTACAAATGCTTTCAAATACATATTTTTTAATTGTTTTTTTTTGTATCAATTTTTATTAATTTACAAAACGCAAAGTGAGCGAACAGAAGATAAATCTAAATCAAATAAATATTTGATGTGACTTCCCTTTGGCTTCACCCCAGCAGCAGTTTGGTTTATCAAGATCTTTTGAAGAAGCACAAGATGTACAGGCGATGTTGAGGAGCATAGACGCAGTGGTTGGGTAACATTGAGGAGCATAGACGCAGTGGTCAGGTAACGCTGAGGAACGTAGACGCAGTGGTCGGGTAACGTTGAGGAACGTAGACGCAGTGGTCGGGTAACGTTGAGGAACGTAGACGCAGTGGTCGGGTAAAGTTGAGGAACGTAGACGCAGTGGTTGGGTAATGTTGAGGAACGTAGACGCAGTGGTTGGATAACGTTGAGGAACGTAGACGCAGTGGTTGGGTAATGTTGAGGAGCGTAGATGCAGTGGTTGCGTAACGTTGAGGAACGTAGACGCAGTGGTCGGGTAACGTTGAGGAGTGTAGATGCAGTGGTTGGGTAATGTTGAGGAGCGTAGATGCAGTGGTTGCGTAACGTTGAGGAACGTAGACGCAGTGGTTGGATAACGTTGAGGAACGTAGACGCAGTGGTTGGGTAACATTGAGGAGCATAGACGCAGTGGTCGGATAAAGTTGAGGAATGTAGACGCAGTGGTCGGGTAAAGTTGAGGAACGTAGACGCAGTGGTTGGGTAATGTTGAGGAACGTAGACGCAGTGGTTGGGTAATGTTGAGGAACGTAGACGCAGTGGTCGGATAATGTTGAGGAGAATAGACTCAGTCGTCAGATAACGTGTAATGTAGATGCAGTGGTCGGGACCCAGGTACCCCCATCTACTGTTCGGGGAAGTCTGGAGGAAACCAGTGGGACCCAGTTACCCCCATCTACTGTTCAGAGATGTCTGGTGGAAACCAGTGGGACCCAGGTACCCCCATCTACTGTCTGGAGAAGTTTGGAGTAAACCAGTGGGACCCAGGTACCCCCATCTACTGTCCAGAGAAGTCTGGAGGAAACCAGTGGGACCCAGATACCCCATCTACTGTCTGGAGAAGTCTGGAGGAAACCAGTGGGACCCAGATACCCCCATCTACTGTCTGGAGAAGTCTGGAGGAAACCAGTGGGACCCAGATACCCCATCTACTGTCCAGTGAAGTTTACAGGAGACCAGTGGGACCCAGAAACCCCCATCTACTGTTCAGAGATGTCTGGCGGAAACCAGTGGGACCCAGGTACCCCCATCTACTGTCTGGAGAAGTTTGGAGTAAACCAGTGGGACCCAGGTACACCCATCTACTGTTCAGAGAAGTCTGGAGGAAACCAGTGGGACCCAGATACCCCCATCTACTGTCCGGAGATGTCTGGTGGAAACCAGTGGGACCCAGGTACACCCATCTACTGTCCAGAGAAGTTTACAGGAGACCAGTGGGACCCAGGTACCCCATCTACTGTCTGGAGAAGTCTGGAGGAAACCAGTGGGACCCAGAAACCCCCATCTACTGTTCAGAGAAGTCTGGAGGAAACCAGTGGGACCCAGATACCCCATCTACTGTCTGGAGAAGTCTGGAGGAAACCAGTGGGACCCAGATACCCCATCTACTGTCCAGAGAAGTTTACAGGAGACCAGTGGGACCCAGATACCCCATCTACTGTCTGGAGAAGTCTGGAGGAAACCAGTGGGGCCCAGATACCCCATTTACTGTCTGGAGAACTCTGGAGGAAACCAGTGGGACCCAGATACCCCATCTACTGTCCAGAGAAGTTTACAGGAGACCAGTGGGACCCAGAAACCCCCATCTACTGTTCAGAGACGTCTGGAGGAAACCAGTGGGACCCAGGTACCCCCATCTACTGTCCAGGGAAGTCTGGAGGAAACCAGTGGGACCCAGGTACCCCCATATACTGTCTGGAGAACTCTGGCCAGTGGCGAAGTAGTCTTCGTAGAAGAATTGCAGCCAAGAAGCCTCAGATGTGGAAACAAGGCTAAGCAACTCAACAATGCAGTAAAACATAAGCACTGGGGGGGGGGGGGGGCAGAAAAAAAGACTCCCTGCCTTAGGCCGTCATTTCATAACTCGATATCCGCACCTGGGTTGGAGTCTGTGCTGACATGGAGCTCGTCAGGAAAGGAAAACTGCAGTAAGTATTTGATATTCAAATGCTGCCACCACCATGTTTCACGGTGGGGATGGTGTGTTCAGGGGGATGGGCGGTGTTAGTTTTCCCCACACATAGAGTTTTGCTTTTAGGCCATAAAGTTGAGTTTTGGTCTCATGTGAACAGATCACCTTCTTCCACATGTTTGCTCCCCTCCCCCACATGGCTTCTCACAAACTACAAACAGGACTTCTTATGACTTTCTTTCTCCAATGTCTTTCTTCTTGTCACTCTTCCATAAAGGGCAGATTTGTGGAGAACACGACTAATAGTTGTCCTGTGGACAGACTCTCCCCCCTGAGCTGTGGATCTCTGCAGCTCCTCCAGAGTTACCATGGACCTCTTGGCTCTTCTCTGATGAATGTTCTCCTTGCCCGGCCCGGTCAGTTTAGGTGGACGGCCATGTCTTGGTAGGTTTGCAGTTGTGCCATACTCTTTCCATTTTCCGATGATGGATTGAACAGAGCTCCGTGAGATGGTCAAAGCTTGGGAGATTTTATTATAACCCAACCCTGCTTTATACTTCTCCACAACTTTATCCCTGACCTGTCTGGTGTGTTCCTTGGCCTTCATGATGCTGTTTGTTCACTAAGATTCTCTAACAAACCTCTGAGGGCTTCACAGAACAGCTGTATTTATACTGAGATTAAATGACACACAGGTGGACTCTATTAACTAATTAGGTGAAGGCAATTGGTTCCACTAGATTTTAGTTAGGGGTATCAGAGTAAAGGGGGCTGAATACAAATGGGCACCCCCCACCCCCACACTCACACACTTTTCCCATATTTATTTGTATCATTTTCCTTCCACTTCACAATTATGTGCAACTTTGTGTTGGTCTATCACATAAAATGGAAGGGTTAGGGGGTGCACTGATTAGAGGTGACAGTGAAGGGTTGGGGGGGTGCACTGATCAGAGGTGATAGTGAAGGGTTGGGGGTGCACTGATCAGGGGTGATAGTGAAGGGTTGGGGGGGGGGGTACACTGATCAGAGGTGATAGTGAAGGGTTAGGGGGTGCACTGATCAGGGGTGATAGTGAAGGGTTGGGGGGTACATTGATCAGAGGTGATAGTGAAGGGTTGGGGGGTGCACTGATCAGGGGTGATAGTGAAGGGTTGGGGGGTGCACTGATCAGGGGTGATAGTGAAGGGTTGGGGGGTACATTGATCAGAGGTGATAGTGAAGGGTTGGGGGGTGCACTGATCAGGGGTGATAGTGAAGGGTTGGGGGGGTGCACTGATCAGAGGTGATAGTGAAGGTTTGGGGGTGCATTGATCCGGGGTGATAATGAAGGGTTGGAGGGTGCACTGATCAGAGGTGATATTGAAGGGTTGGGGGGTGCATTGATCAGGGGTGATAGTGAAGGGTTGGGGGTGCATTGATCAGGGGTGATAGTGAAGGGTTGGGGGGTGCACTGATCAGGGGTGATGGTGAAGGGTTGGGGGGTGCACTGATCAGGGGTGATAGTGAAGGGTTGGGGGGTGCACTGATCAGGGATGATAGTGAAGGGTTGGGGGGGGGGTGCACTGATCAGGGGTGACAGTGAAGGGTTGGGGGGTGCACTGATCAGGGGTGATAGTGAAGAGTCAGGGGTGCACTGATCAGGGGTGATAGTGAAGGGTTGGGGGTGCATTGATTAGAGGTGATAGTGAAGGGTTGGGGGGTGAACTGATCAGTGGTGATAGTGAAGGGTTGGGGGGTGCACTGATCAGGGGTGATAGTGAAGAGTTGGGGGTGCATTGATCAGGGGTGATAGTGAAGGGTTGGGGGGTGCATTGATCAGGGGTGATAGTGAAGGGTTGGGGGGTGCACTGATCAGGGGTGATAGTGAAGGGTTGGGGGGTGCACTGATCAGGGGTGATAGTGAAGGGTTGGGGGTGCACTGATCAGGGGTGATAGTGAAGGGTTGGGGGGTGCAGTGATCAGGGTGATAGTGAAGAGTTGGGGGTGCACTGATCAGAGGTGATAGTGAAGGGTTAGGGGGTGCACTGATCAGGGGTGATAGTGAAGGGTTAGGGGGTGCACTGATCAGGGGTGATAGTGAAGGGTTGGGGGGTGTACTGATCAGGGTGATAATGAAGGGTTGGGGGGTGCACTGATCAGGGGTGATAGTGAAGGGTTGGGGGGTGCACTGATCAGGGGTGATAGTGAAGGGTTGGGGGGTGCACTGATCAGGGGTGATAGTGAAGGGTTGGGGGGTGCACTGATCAGAGGTGATAGTGAAGGGTTGGGGAGTACACTGATCAGGGGTGATAGTGAAGGGTTGGGGGTGCACTGATCAGGGTTGGGGGTTGGGGGGTGCACTGATCAGGGTTCGGGGGTTGGGGGTGCACTGATCAGGGGTGATAGTGAAGGGTTGGGGGGTGCACTGATCAGGGGTGATAGTGAAGGGTTGGGGGGTGCACTGATCCGGGGTGATAGTGAAGGGTTGGGGGTGCACTGATCAGGGGTGATAGTGAAGGGTTGGGGGTGCACTGATCAGGGGTGATAGTGAAGGGTTGGGGGGTGCACTGATCAGGGGTGATAGTGAAGGGTTGGGGGGGTGCACTGATCAGGGGTAATAGTGAAGGGTTGGGGGGTGCACTGATCAGGGGTGACAGTGAAGGGTTAGGGGGTGCACTGATCAGGGGTGATAGTGAAGGGTTGGGGGGTGCATTGATCAGGGGTGATAGTGAAGGGTTGGGGGGTGCACCGATCAGGGGTGATAGTGAAGGGTTGGGGGGTGCACCGATCAGGGGTGATAGTGAAGGGTTGGGGGGTGCACTGATCAGGGGTGATAGTGAAGGGTTGGGGGGTGCACTGATCAGGGGTGATAGTGAAGGGTTGGGGGGTGCACTGATCAGGGGTGATAGTGAAGGGTTGGGGGGGTGCACTGATCAGGGGTAATAGTGAAGGGTTAGGGGGTGCATTGATCAGGGGTGATAGTGAAGGGTTGGGGGGTGCATTGATCAGGGGTGATAGTGAAGGGTTGGGGGTGCACTGATCAGGGGTGATAGTGAAGGGTTGGGGGGTGCACTGATCAGGGGTGATAGTGAAGGGTTGGGGGTGCACTGATCAGGGGTGATAGTGAAGGGTTAGGGGGTGCACTGATCAGGGTTGGGGGGTTTGGGGGGGGGGTGGGGGGTTTGGGGGGTTTTGCTGGAATTGGGTCCCCGTTTTGCTGTTTTATCGTCTCGCTGTCTTTTCTGGTGTCACCCGGATCAGACTTTCCGCCCCATTTCATGTCTTGTAATACAATGTAAGACGTGGCGGCTCGGGAAGGCGTCTCCTGGGCGGGTTGCGGGACCTGTGGGAAGGATCCTGATGATTTATTTTGTGGCGCTCCCTCTGGGGAATGAAGCTGATTTTATTCTGGGGGGGGGGGGGGGGGGGGGGGGGGGGGGGGGGAGGAGGGGGGACAGCGGGAATAATGGAAGAGGACGGTGATAGCGGGCGCCTTTCCTGCCGCAGCCTGACACCACTGCACAGCATTACATCATCGTGAGATGACATCATCCGCTGTGATCGCGCCACGCCGCGGGTTCTTCCCGTCCGGAGACTCCGGCGCTCCGTCTTCTCTCACAAGGAGCCGGTCTCAGCCTCTCCATCTTCCTCGTCCGCTTCGAGGATTTCATTGATAAATTAGGGTGAAAGAAGAGCGATCGATGCAGCCGACTCCGAGAACGTCATGTATTGCGGCCGGCCTGTCCTCAGAAGAGTCGCCCGCATTCCTTTTCTTTTCACCTGGTGATCCTGCCAGCAACACACTTCCTGTCCTAGGGTGACACTCACCATATCAATGGAGGTTGTTGTCACTCTAGGACAGAATTACAGACCCCCCCCCCTCCCCCCCACTCTACTCCTCTCCATAATGTAGGGGGGGAGGTGTTATGTAGTCCCCAAAAAGATCTGGGAACAATGTAACTGATAAGAGTGCAGCACAGAAAGTTATCAGCTCACATGATTTCTGGCAGGATCTACAGTTATCTTTTTGCGCTTTATGAACAGTCTGCACCCAGGGGCGATCATCTTTCCCAAACTGCCCCGGGTGTAATTACATGTGGTCAGCAGGGGGCGCTGTCAGCCTGTCATTCATCTGTTGGAACACACATTTGATTCCAGCTACAAGAATCCCCCGTCTGGACTTCACAAGATCTGTGAATGAGGATCTAAGATTCCGCAATAGCAAAATATTTATTTTCTCAATATCAGTCATAAATCCCCCGGCGCCCGGCACCATGTGTATGTGGGAATCTTCGGTGACCCCCTATACAGCGCATATACATACTGTATACACCGATCGTGCCTCCCCGTATACACCGCTCGCGCCTCCCCGTATACACACACTGCTTGTGCCTCCCCGTAAACACCGCTCGTGCCTCCCCGTAAACACCGCTCGTGCCTCCCCGTATACACCGCTCGTGCCTCCCCGTATACACCGCTCGTGCCTCCCCGTATACACCGCTCGTGCCTCCCCGTATACACCGCTCGTGCCCCCCCGTATACACCGCTCGTGCCTCCCCGTATACACCGCTCGTGCCTCCCCGTAAACACCGCTCGTGCCTCCCCGTATACACCGCTCGTGCCTCCCCGTATACACCGCTCGTTCCTCCCCGTATACACCGCTCGTGCCTCCCCGTATACACCGCTCGTGCTTCCCCGTATACACCGCTCGTGCCTCCCCGTATACACCGCTCGTTCCTCCCCGTATACACCGCTCGTGCCTCCCCGTATACACCGCTCGTGCCTCCCCGTAAACACCGCTCGTGCCTCCCCGTACACACCGCTCGTGCCTCCCCGTATACACCGCTCGTTCCTCCCCGTATACACCGCTCGTGCCTCCCCGTATACACCGCTCGTGCCTCCCCGTATACGCCGCTCGTGCCTCCCCGTACACGCCGCTCGTGCCTCCCCGTACACACCGCTCGTGCCTCCCCGTACACGCCGCTCGTGCCTCCCTGTATACACCGCTCGTGCCTCCCCGTACACGCCGCTCGTGCCTCCCCGTACACACCGCTCGTGCCTCCCTGTATACACCGCTCGTGCCTCCCTGTATACACCGCTCGTGCCTCCCCGTACACACCGCTCGTGCCTCCCCGTACACGCCGCTCGTGCCTCCCCGTACACACCGCTCGTGCCTCCCCGTACACGCCGCTCGTGCCTCCCTGTATACACCGCTCGTGCCTCCCCGTACACGCCGCTCGTGCCTCCCTGTATACACCGCTCGTGCCTCCCTGTATACGCCGCTCGTGCCTCCCCGTATACACCGCTCGTTCCTCCCCGTATACACCGCTCGTGCCTCCCTGTATACACCGCTCGTGCCTCCCTGTATACACCGCTCGTTCCTCCCCGTATACACCGCACGTGCCTCCCCGTATACACCGCTCGTGCCTCCCTGTATACACCGCTCGTTCCTCCCCGTATACACCGTTCTTTTCATTGTTCTGCAGAAATGTGATGAATACATAGAAATGTTTTTAGGGATTTTTTGGGGCGTTTTGTTACCTTCACCTCCTGGATTAGGGCGAGATTAATCAGCCGGCTGAAGTTCTGACCGACCGACGTCAGCGTGTCATTAATGCCGAACTTCATCGACGTCAGATCGTCCTCGTCCTCCGTCTGGGTGCACCTGATAGAGAAACCCAACAACAACCGTTATTTGGGGGGCTCATATCCTACAGGTACCCCAAAATATATCCACAAATCTGTACAGAGCGGGGGGAGGGGCACTGCCAGAAAATAAGGTGTAGCTTACAGAACTGTATTATACAGGGGCGGCCCATCCATTAAGGGCGCACGGGCGCCACCCGCCTGCCACCCCCCTCATGCATTCCTCCGGTATCAGGGACCTCGTCCGCCGCGCGCTGTAGTGCGCATGCGCACTGGTCTGGCGCTCCGGCGCACTGGAAGAGATGGAGTGATGCTGCAGTGGCGCACGCGCACTCGCGGCTCCACCGAGCGGCGCACACGCATGCGCACTAGCGCACGCCCCATGTGACCACCAGCTGGCCTATAAAAGAGAGGCCTCCACACCAAAACAAACGCTGGTTCGTCTCTCAGCTGTCCCTTGTCCTTGTGCCTGTACCTGCTATCTTGATTGATCACCTGTTGCTTACCTGGACCGTCTTGACCACCCTGCTCTCTCCAACCTTGACCTTTGGCTTGCTTTACCGGACTTCCCACTGTCTCCTGTGTTTGACCCTCGGCCTGTACCTCGGATATCTGCTTCTTGCTGCCAGTACCTGACCCTCTGCCTGCCTTTGGACCTGCCTTGCCTCTACGCCTGGTTACCTTGCTCTGGACTTGCCTACCTGTGTTTGACCTCCTAGCTTGTGCCTGACTAACCTTCTGTGTTTAACCCTCAGCCTGCCTTCAGCTTGCCTACCTGTGTTTGAACCTCAGCCAGGACCTCAGTTCCAGTCCATCTCCTACCTGCAGCACCTGGGCCCACGCCTATCCACCACCCAGCAGGTGGCTTGTGCCTCTTGGTGCCAACTGCCCTCTGTACCATCTTCAGGGGCAGTGGGCGCTGAGTCGCAAGGGCAACCGCTCTCGGCATCTTGGCCTCGGTGAGTACTTAGTTCCTGATATCCGGCCCCTTGCAGGACACTGAATGCATGAATTCCTATTGGGTGGGTGTCTTTTTGGCTCTAATCGGCTTCAAAATAGGGTGGGCTTGGGGGGAGGGGAACGTGAAACGTGGTCTGAGACCCGTTTCCCAATTGGCCGAAAGGAGAAGCGCTCTGATTGGCTGCCGAGGAGGAGGGAGGAGACGGAAGCCTATGGAAGCTGCCGAGCTGGGGAAGGGGAAGCCGCTGTGCCCATGATGCCTGCCACCCATAATGCCCGCAGAGGAGAGAAGGGGAAGCTGCCCGTAATGCCCACTGCCTGTGATGCCTGCCGCCTTTGATGCCTGCTGCCCATGATGCCCGCGGAGGAGAGAAGGAGAAGCCACCAATAATGGCCACCGCCTGTAATGCCTGCTGTCTGTGATGCCCGCCGCCCGTGATGCCCGTGGAGGAGAGAAGGAGAAGCTGCCCATAATGGCCGCCGCCTGTGATGCCTGCCGCCCGTGATGCCCGCGGAGGAGAGAAAAGGGAAGCCGCCCATAATGCCCACCGCCTGTGATGTCCGCGGAGGAGAGAAGGGGAAGCCGCCCATAATGCCCACTGCCTGTGATGCCCACCCCCTGTGATGCCTGCTGCCCATGATGCCCGCGGAGGAGAGAAGGGGAAGCCACCCGTAATGGCCGCCTGTGATGCCCGCCGTCTGTGATGCCCGCAGAGGAGAGAAGGTCACATCTAAACGAATGGAACGTAAAAAATGTATAATAATAAATAATAATAACAAAAAGTTTTTATTATTATTTATTATTAATTTGTTACGTTCCATTCGTTTAGATGCGGCATTCCTTATTTCGGATAATTGGTAACTTTGGATAAATTCGTATTCCTTAAAGAGGAGTATCCGCTCGGCGTGATTGGCCGCACAGTCATCTGGGACACGTGACAGGTCCCAGATGACAGGGGAGACCTTCCTGCGCCGAGGGGAAGTGATGTCACCAGCCCAGGCAACGCAGGCGGCAGACTACGAGGGACCCCCTAGCAACAGGCATTTAGAGGTATGTAAAAAAAAAAAATTTCCAATAATTTAATTTTTTTCAGGAATTTTAAGCCTTTTTTTTTTTTTTAGGGGAAACACCACTTTAAGGAATACGAATTTATCCAAAGTTACGAATTATCCGAAGTAGCGAAGGTCATATATAAACAAATGAAACGTAACAAATTAATAATAATAAATAATAATAACAAAAAGTTTTTATTATTATTTATTATTAATTTGTTACGTTCCATTCGTTATTTCGGATAATTGGTAACTTCGGATAAATTCGTATTCCTTAAGTTCACTAACAGCCATATTTGAAAGGAAATTCCAACACCTGTAATTTATTAGTTAGTTATTATTTCAGATTTTCAAATTTTCAGGTTTTCTCATTTTTGGATTTTCGTTCTTATTTTAGAGTTTTAGTTCTTTTGAATTTTCGGATTTTTGTACTTGTTCTCAGATTTTCTAATTTTCGGATTTCCGAATTCTCCAATTTTTCTAATTTCCGAATCTTCAAGCTTCCAAATTTTCGAATTTTTAATTTTCATATTTTCCAATTTCGATAAAAATTCTTCTAATTAGACATGTGCAATTCGTTTCGTTTTTTTTTTTTTCGTTTTCTGTTAAAATTCGTTATATTCGTTTATTTGTTATCGTACGAATAAACAAATGATTTGCTAAAAATTTTAACGAATTATCGAATCGAACGAAAAACAACGAAAATCCGAAATAACCAAATTTGAAACTACGAAAGAAGAAAATCCGAAAAACGAAAACAGGAACAACGAAAATCAAAATGAACAAAAAAATTTGTACATTCGTAACTTTTTTTTTTTTTTTTCGATTCGTAATTTTCCGTGTCTCTTACAATGGCGCTGCTTAACGTGCTTCGGATGGCTTGAACGAAAAAATTCGTACATACGTAACTTTTTTTTTTCGATTTGTAATTTTCCGTGTCTCTTACAATGTAATAATAGCATACACATTACATAACATTATGAATTATGCTCCGATTACGAATCTACGAAAACAATGTTACGAAAGTGTGAATAAATCAATCTAACGAAAGTACGAATGTAACAAAATCTACAAAAATACGAATGCGTCCGAATTTCGAATAAACGAAAATTAAACTAACGGAAAAACGAATCAAGGAAAAAATAACTCTTACGAAAATACGAATCGTTACGAATACGAACATTCGAAATACGAAATTCGTACATTCGTAACTCTATTTTTTTTTTTGAATTGGTAATTTTCCGTGTCTCTTACAATGGCGCTGCTTAACGTGCTTTGGATGGATTGAACGAAAAAAATTCGTACATTCGTAACTTTTTTTATTTTTTTTTTTCGATTCGTAAATTTTCTGTATCTCTTACAATGGCGCTGCTTAACGTGCTTCGAATGGATTGAATGAAAAAATTCGTACATTCGTAAATTTTTTATTTTTTTTTCGATTCGTAATTTTCCGTGTCTCTTACAATGGCGCTGCTTAACGCGCTTCGAACGGATTGAATGAAAAAATTCGTAGATTCGTAACTTTTTTTTTTTTTTTCGATTCGTAATTTTCCGTGTCTCTTACAATGTAATAATAGCATACACATTACATAACATTATGAATTATGCTCCGATTACGAATCTACGAAAACAATGTTACGAAAGTACGAATATATCAATCTAACGAAAGTACGAATGTAACTAAATCTACGAAAATACGAATGCGTCCGAATTGCGAATAAACAAAAATTAAACTAACGGAAAAACGTATAAACGAAAAAATAACTCGTCCGAAAATACGAATCGTTACGAATACGAACACCGACGACTTACGAATCAACGGAAACGAAACGAAAATAAACTAATTTTTCTATTGTGCACATGTGTAATTCTAATGGGTTTTTCGTTAATTTGAATATTTCTGAATTAACGAATTTGGGAATGAAAGGATTTGCACATCTCTACTGGATACATTGTACCACATATAGTTTTATTATTACGAAGATTATAAACAAACTGTAGATATGTCTTCCCATCGTGGATTGGATTTGGTCTTTGATTTTTGATTTCAGAAAGAATTTTATTAGCAGATTTTTGTTTTTTAATAGGTTTGTTTATTTAATTGCACAGTTGATGTTACTATAGTATCTTTTTTTTCTCATTGATTTGTATTGCTGATGTGCACATTGTTACTGAAGCTGTCACTGTATAATTCAACTTCATTTTTTCACTTATTGAGCCGCCTGCTCTTTGCTACCCGAGTCCTGCTCACCATCCGCGGGCACAGCAGTGGCACAGCTCCCACCCCGCGGCCTCCCGACTCCCGATGTACAGGCAGCCTGGTATGGGGCGGGGTCAGAGCAGGGCTGGTCCTAGGATTTTTGACACCCTAGGGCAGTGATGGTGAACCTCGGCACCCCAGATGTTTTGGAACTACTTTTCCCATGATGCTCGACTAGACAGCAGAGTGCCTGAGCCTCATGGGAAATGTAGTTCCAAAACACTTGGGGTGTCAAGGTTTGCCAGCACTGCCCTAGGCAAAATCTTGTTTTGGCCGCCGCCCATAACTCCACCCCCTTGCCCTGCCCATGTGACAGGAGGCGGTGCTATACATGAAGCATCGGCTCTGCTTCCTCTAGTGACGGCTCCGTTCTTCACACTGATGATCGGAGATTATGAGTCCCGCAATCTGGGCTTGCCGACCCGCCATCCCAGAGCAGGGGGTGGCGAGCCTCAGCAGAAGGCCGGCAGTTGGGCGCCCCCCGCTGTAAGGGATGCATTGTGTGTAAGGCAGAGCTGGCTGTACTGGGACCATCACCAGAGAGTCTCTGAGAGAGATGGACAGGTCGCTCACTGATGATCATAGAGGCCCACAGCGGCGGGGGATGTTTGCTTCCGCTCTGTTGGGAGACTCAGGACACGTCCTCCAGGCTCCAGTGCTGCGCTGTGCCTCTAATTACACGATCGATCTGACAGAGCGGCTGCCTGACACTGAGTTAGTTACACGCTGCGGCCTGCAGAGCATGCAGAAGCTGAGGAAAACCAGAGGCTGGGCGCCCCTAGGCAGCTGCCTAGTTTGCCTAGTGGTAGCCCTGGCCCTGGGTCAGAGCGTCACTGGAGCTCATGGCCCCACCCACTCCTTGCTCACTGGGAAAGTGCTTCTGCCTGTGTACCATTTGGCATTGAACCCCCCCCCCCCCCCCGATCCGCCTTTGAGAGACAAAAACTGGAAACCACACAATCATAATAGTGTATACATTAGAGTGTTATCTCCTCTGTACAGAGACTGATGTGACTGGGGGGGAGGGGACATTAGAGTGTAAGCTCCTCTGTACAGAGACTGATGTGACTGGGGGGGGGACATTAGAGTGTAAGCTCCTCTGTACAGAGACTAATGTGACTGTGGGGGAGGGGACATTAGAGTGTAAGCTCCTCTGTACAGAGACTGATGTGACTGTGGGGGAGGGGACATTAGAGTGTAAGCTCCTCTGTACAGAGACTAATGTGACTGTGGGGGAGGGGACATTAGAGTGTAAGCTCCTCTGTACAGAGACTGATGTGACTGTGGGGGGAGGGGACATTAGAGTGTAAGCTCCTCTGTACAGAGACTGATGTGACTGTGGGGGGAGGGGACATTAGAGTGTAAGCTCCTCTGTACAGAGACTGATGTGACTGTGGGGGGAGGGGACATTAGAGTGTAAGCTCCTCTGTACAGAGACTGATGTGACTGTGGGGGGAGGGGACATTAGAGTGTAAGCTCCTCTGTACAGAGACTAATGTGACTGTGGGGGAGGGGACATTAGAGTGTAAGCTCCTCTGTACAGAGACTGATGTGACTGTGGGGGGAGGGGACATTAGAGTGTAAGCTCCTCTGTACAGAGACTGATGTGACGGTGGGGGAGGGGACATTAGAGTGTAAGCTCCTCTGTACAGAGACTGATGTGACTGTGGGGGGAGGGGACATTAGAGTGTGAGCTCCTCTGGTACAGAGACTGATGTGACTGTGGGGGGAGGGGACATTAGAGTGTAAGCTCCTCTGTACAGAGACTGATGTGACTGTGGGGGAGGGGACATTAGAGTGTAAGCTCCTCTGTACAGAGACTGATGTGGGGGGGAGGGGACATTAGAGTGTAAGCTCCTCTGTACAGAGACTGATGTGACTGTGGGGGGAGGGGACATTAGAGTGTAAGCTCCTCTGTACAGAGACTGATGTGACTGTGGGGGAGGGGACATTAGAGTGTAAGCTCCTCTGTACAGAGACTGATGTGACTGTGGGGGAGGGGAGGGGACATTAGAGTGTAAGCTCCTCTGTACAGAGACTGATGTGACTGTGGGGGAGGGACATTAGAGTGTAAGCTCCTTTGTACAGAGACTGATGTGACTGTGGGGGGAGAGGACATTAGAGTGTAAGCTCCTCTGGTACAGAGACTGATGTGACTGTGGGGGAGGGGACATTAGAGTGTAAGCTCCTCTGTACAGAGACTGATGTGACTGTGGGGGAGGGGACATTAGAGTGTAAGCTCCTCTGCACAGAGACTGATGTGACTGTGGGGAGGGGACATTAGAGTGTAAGCTCCTCTGTACAGAGACTGATGTGACTGTAGGGGAGGGGACATTAGAGTGTAAGCTCCTCTGTACAGAGACTGATGTGACTGTAGGGGAGGGGACATTAGAGTGTAAGCTCCTCTGTACAGAGACTGATGTGACTGTGGGGGAGGGGACATTAGAGTGTAAGCTCCTCTGTACAGAGACTGATGTGACTGTGGGGAGGGGGCATTAGAGTGTAAGCTCCTCTGTACAGAGACTGATGTGACTGTGGGGGAGGGGAGGGGACATTAGAGTGTAAGCTCCTCTGTACAGAGACTGATGTGATTGGCTCAGTGATCTCTGATGTCAGAGCTATATAAATGTACAATAATAATAATAATAATTAGAATAATGGCAGATAATGAATCTTCTCTTACCTCTCGGTGAGTTCGGTGAGCTCAGAACATTTATCCAATAATAAGGTTTGATACTGCGGAGACATTAGAGGGAAACATTGCGATCATTAAGAGTCGGTGTGAATTATGTTTTTAGGATACATAAACATTACGACCATAAATATCCGTTCCTTTCCTATTGGACCTATAAATAGGCAGATTGTGGTGTCAGCACTCCGACCGGCAAAACAACCACATTAGACGCCAACAAGTCAATTGTTGATATCCGGAGCGCCGTTCCTCCCGGGCGGCGCGGTGATTGCTCTCACTTTTCTGCAGAATTACTCCATTAAAAGTTATTAGGCGTCTCTGAAAGCCGATAACACATTATTTCTCCCCATTATTTACGCCGTTCGCAGGCAGCCATTACTGGCTTAAGTGTATGCGAGCGCAGAGACGAGGGTCGCCATTCTACGCAGCCGGGACGCCGCAGATCCGACCTCTGAAATTACAAGCAGATAATTCGGCTTTTGTTTTACGTTTGCGTCTGAAAACAGCAAAATAATCCAAAGTAATTCCATTATCGCCACCAGCAATCTTCTGCTCCCGCAGCACGTCATTGGTTGACACCCGACGAGTCCGACAAAGATTTCATTGTATCAAATGTCACAACTAAAGACGCAATCGCTTTTTTATCATCAGTTCTGCCAAATATAATAATTCACTAAAGCAGAACATTAAAGTGCAACTCCAACTGTTTTGTAGGTAGTGAAACTGGTTTCTAATACCGAATACAGAATCCAGTATTAAAAGTTCCTTTCACTAGTATGTGCCCCTCCCACAATGGGGAGATTTCCTGAAGTAGTTTGTGTCTCTGCCCCTCCCACAATGCGGAGCTTTCCTGCAGTAGTTTGTGTCTCTGCCCCTCCCACAATGGGGAGATTCCCTGCAGTAGTTTGTGTCTCTGCCCCTCCCACAATGCGGAGCTTTCCTGCAGTAGTTTGTGTCTCTGCCCCTCCCACAATGGGGAGATTTCCTGCAGTAGTTTGTGTCTCTGCCCCTCCCACAATGCGGAGATTTCCTGCCGTAGTTTGTGTCTCTGCCCCTCCCACAATGGGGAGATTTCCTGCAGTAGTTTGTGTCTCTGCCCCTCCCACAATGGGGAGATTTCCCCCAGTAGTTTGTGTCTCTGCCCCTCCCACAATGCAGAGCTTTCCCTGCAGTAGTTTGTGTCTCTGCCCCTCCCACAATGGGGAAATTTCCTGCAGTAGTTTGTGTCTCTGCCCCTCCCACAATGGGGAGATTTCCTGCAGTAGTTTGTGTCTCTGCCCCTCCCACAATGGGGAGATTTCCTGCAGTAGTTTGTGTCTCTGCCCCTCCCACAATGGGGAGATTTCCTGCAGTAGTTTGTGTCTCTGCCCCTCCCACAATGGGGAGATTTCCCTGCAGTAGTTTGTGTCTCTGCCCCTCCCACAATGGGGAGATTTCCCTGCAGTAGTTTGTGTCTCTGCCCCTCCCACAATGGGGGAGATTTCCTGCAGTAGTTTGTGTCTCTGCCCCTCCCACAATGGGGAGATTTCCTGCAGTAGTTTGTGTCTCTGCTCCTCCCACAATGGGGAGCTTTCCTGCAGTAGTTTGTGTCTCTGCCCCTCCCACAATGGGGAGATTTCCCAAGATAGCAGTGATCGGAAGGAGGATCAGATTACATGCTGCATGTTCATTCTGTAATACTCACTACTCCTGGGATTCAACAACACAGAGTCAGGGCCACAGCCAATCAGAAAGCATCTGTTCTGATTGTCTTCAGCTTAAATAATGAAGCTGCGACTGGCCTGACATTCAAGCAAAGCGTTGCGACACTTAAACTGAGCCTCGTGCCCCTCTGTGCCACCAGCACACCTCAGTGTCTCCAAGTGAACCCCTGTGCTACCAGCACACATTAGTGTTTCCAAGTGTACCCCTGTGCCACCAGCACACCTCGGTGTCTCCAAGTGTCCCTCTGCACCACCAGCACACCTTAGTGTCTCCAAGTGCCCCCCTTTTCCATATGCCCTCCTCAGTGTCTCCAAGTGTCCCCCTGTGCCACCAGCACACATCAGTGTCTTCAAGTGTCCCCCTGTGCCACCAGCACACCTCAGTGTCTCCAAGTGCCCCCCTTTTCCATATGCCCTCCTCAGTGTCTCCAAGTGTCCCCCTGTGCCACCAGCACACCTCAGTGTCTCCAAGTGCCCCCCTTTTCCATATGCCCTCCTCAGTGTCTCCAAGTGTCCCCCTGTGCCACCAGCACACATCAGTGTCTTCAAGTGTCCCCCTGTGCCACCAGCACACCTCAGTGTCTCCAAGTGCCCCTCTGTGCCACCAGCACACATCAGTGTCTCCAAGTGTACCCCTGTGTCACCGGCACTCCAAGTGTACCCCTGTGTCACCATCACACCTTAGTGTCTCCAAGTGTATCCCTGTGCCACCAGCACTCCTTAGTGTCTCCAATTGCCCCCCTGTGCCACCAGCACACATCAGTGTCTCCAAGTGCCCCGCTGTGCCACCAGCCCTTCTTAGTGTCTCCAAGTGTATCCCTGTGCCACCAGCACTCTTTAGTGTCTCCAAGTGTACCCCTGTGCCACCAGAATACCTCTTTGTCTCCAAGTGTACCTCTATGCAGCCAGTATGCTCCCATGTGCCTCTGTGTCTTCAAGTGTAACCCTGCATCTTCAGTACACCTCTGTTCAACTTTGTGTCTCCAAGGGTACCCCTGTATCTCCAGTGCACTCCTGTAGGCTCCCATGTTTCCAAGGGTACCCCTGTTCCTCTGTGTTCCCCCATGTCTCCAGATGTACCCCCATGCCACCAATGCACCTTTGTGTCTCCAGACGTACCCCTGTGTCATCAGCATGCCTCTGTGTCTCCAAGTGCCCCCCTGTACTTCTGCAGACACCTAATGACTCCCTGGGATCTCCTGGCACTACACCCACCCTTCCTGTCCTATAAAACCATATGGGAGGAATTGATCAGTACCTGATGCATACAGTCTGTGGAGGCCTTGGCATGCGCATTGTACTCTTTGATCATCGAGTGAACGTGGCAGTTGGTCTTGATGGTCATGGTGTGGACCCGTCTCCAGCGGTTCTTCTCCAACTTCTGGACAATCTTGGTCAGTTCGGTGCTGATGATCCAGGCCCGGCGGAGGAGCATCTCCAGGCAGTTCTGAGAACTCTCCGCCGTGGACAACATGAGGTCACTCTGGGAATCATCTTCCACACTGATGGGTTTGGATTGGAGGATGCACATACACTCGCACTCCGTCATCAGCATCAGATCGTCCATCCACCGCTGCACCGAGTCCACCTGCATCAGGTTCATGCTGCAAGATTAAAGGAGAACTCCAACCAATCAGATAAACACAAAGGTCAAGAACATACATAGGACCAGAAAATGTACAAAACAAATCTCATCTCTCTCCCTCTTCTCTCTCTCTCTCGCCTCCCCCTCTCTCTCGTCTCTCCTCTCCCCCCCCCCCCCCCTGTCTCCATTTCACCCTTATCTCGCTCTCTCCTCTCTCTCTCCTCTCCTCTCTCCCTCTCTCTCTCCATTTCATGCTTCTCCACCCCACTCTCCTCTCTCTCTCCCCCTCCGTCCCTATCCCTTCTCTCTTCTCTTCTCTCTCTCCCCTCCCCTCTCTCTCTCTCTCCTCTCTCTCTCCTCTCTCCCCCTCCCTCCCTCTCCATTCTCTTCTCTCTCTCCTCTCTCCCTCCCCCTCTCTCTCTTCTCTCCTCCCTTCCCCTCTTTCTTCATTTCACCCTTCTCTCTCTCTCCCCCTCTCTCTTATCTCCTCTCTCTCTCTCCCCCTCTCCTCTCTCTCTCTCCCCCTCCGTCCCTATCCCTTCTCTCTCTCTCTCTCTCTCCTCCCCTCCCCTCTCTCTCCTCTCTCTCTCCTCTCCCCCCTTGTCTCCATTTCACCCTTCTCTCTCTCTCCTCTCTCTCTTCTCTCCTCTCTCCCCCTCTCTCTCCATTTCGAGCTTCTCCACCCCACTCTCCTCTCTCTCTCTCCCTCCCTCCCTATCCCTTCTCTTCTCTCTTCTCTCTCTCTCCCCTCCCCCCTCCCCCTCTCTCTCTCCTCTCCCCCCTCCCTCCCTCTCCCTTCTCTTCTCTCTCTCCTCTCTCTCTCTCTCCCTCTCTCTCCCCCCTCTCTCTCTTTCCTCTCTTCCCCTCTCTCTTCATTTCACCCTTCTCTCTCTCTCTCTCTCTCTCTTATCTCCTCTCTCTCCCCCTCCCCTCTCCCCCTCTCTCTCTTCTCCCCCCCCCCTCTCTCTCTTCTCTCTCCTCTCCTCTCCCTCTCCCCCTCTCTCTCTCCTCTCCTCTCTTCCCCTCTCTCTTCATTTCACCCTTCTCTCTCTCTCTCTCTCTCTCTCTCTTATCTCCTCTCTCTCCCCCTCTCCTCTCTTTCTCTCCCCCCCCCTCTCTCTTCTCTCCCCCTCTCTCTCCATTTCATCCTTCTCTTCTCTTCTATCTCTCCTCTCTCCCTCCCCCTCTCTCTACTTTGTTACAATGTAAAGTAGTGAGTGTCAAAATAACTCAACACACAGCCATTAATGTCTAAACCGCTGGCAACAAAAGTCAGTACACCCCTAAGTTAAAATCTCCAAATTGGCCCCAATTAGCCCAAGGCCAGATTAAGAACATCATGGGCCTGGTGCTGAGGATTTTGGTGGGGCCTTTTATAAACAATAAATAAATAAAAATGCTAACTATTTTTTGTTATAACAAATTAAATTAAAGAGAGAGAGAGGAGGATGAGAGAGAGAGAGAAAGGGGATGAAAGAGGTGTGAGGGGTAAGGGAGGGAGGGAGGATGAGAGAGAAATGGGGGGATGAGAGAAAGAGGATGCACATGAGCATGCGTGGGAATAACATCAACGCAGCCCGGCCAAGGCAAGTGACCGAAGGCACAGAACCCGGAAGGAAGACCAGGCGCCCGGGCCGGATTGATCACAGCACAGCACAGGAGGGCTCAGTCTGACAATTTAAGTGCACCCTAATGTGCTAATATGCTGTGCATACTTGTACATTATGGCATAACCTACCGCAGGGCCTCTAAAAAGTTTTAATGTTAGAAAAGTTTACTACCGCTTTAATATCACAGGAGCCTCTCATGGGCCCCCTACTCACCCTGTGGCCCTTGGGAAGTGCCTAAGTGCATAGTTGTCAACATTTCAAAAATATTTTCAGGGACGCTTTTTTTTACAAGTGTTATATTTAGAGTAGCTGACATCCCCTGTGTTCCTCTATACATCACAATAGTAATTACAAAATTAAATAAGTACTAATAATGGGGCAGAACAAATATGAGGACTGTGAGATTTAGTTACATAGTTAGTAAGGTTGAATAAAGACACCAGTCCATCCAGTTCAACCTGAGTGAGTGTCCACAATTGTCCCTATCCCTGTACATTGCACACTCACATCAGTCCCCACCCTCAAGGAGCCCACAATCCAAGGTCCCCATTCATATACTAGGGCCAATTTCTGGACAGAAGCCAATTAACCTACCTGCATGTCTTTGGAGTGTGGAAGGAAACCGGAGTACCCGGAGGAAACCCACGCAGGCATAGGGAGAACATGCAAACTCCAGGCAGGTAGAGTCGTGGTTGGGATTCGAACCAGCGACCCTTCTTACTGCTAGGTGAGAGTGCTAACCACTACACCACTGTGCCGCCCTGTTTGTTAGTTGAACTAACAAAAGTGTGCCCATTCTAGAGCTGGTAACATTGAGGATATTCAGTATAATTTTAAAGAACAGTTTTTGTGGGTAAGAGGCATAGGGGAGGAGTATGTATGGTATAAAAGTGGGAAGTATGTGCAGGTGAGGGAGAGGAATGTGGAGGGTCTAACAGTGGGCACTATGTACATGAGAGGAGTGCAGAGGGTATGGCAGAAGGCACCATGTACAGGAGAGGAGTGTGAAGGGTATGACTGTGGGCAGTATGAACAGGAGTGTGGAGGGTATGACAGTAAGCACTATGTACAGGAGAGAAGTGTGGAGAGTAGGACAGTAAGCAGTAATTACAGGAGAGGAGTGTGGAGGGGGGTATGGCGATGGGCACTATGTATAGGAGAGGAGTATGGAGGGTATGACAGTGAGTAGTATGTACAGGAGAGGAGTGTGGAGGGTATGACAGTGGGCACTATGTATAGGAGAGAAGTGTGCAGGGTATGACAGTGGGCTCTATGTATAGGAGAGAAGTGTGGAGGGTATGACAGTGGGCACTATGTATAGGAGAGGAATATGAAGGGTATGACAGTGAGTAGTATGTACAGGAGAGGAGTGTGTAGGGTATGACAGTGGGCTCTATGTATAGGAGAGGAGTGTGTAGGGTATGACAGTGAGCAGTATGTACAGGAGAGGAGTGTGGAGGGTATGACAGTGGGCACTATGTATAGGAGAGGAGTGTGGAGGGTACGACAGTGGGCACTATGTACAGGAGAGGTGTATGACAGCGGGCGCTATGTACAGGAGAGGAGTGTGTAGGATATGACAGCGGGCACTATGTATAGGACAGAAGTGTGGAGGGTATGACAGTGAGCAGTATGTACAGGAGAGGAGTGTGGAGGGTATGACAGTGGGCACTATGTATAGGAGAGGAGTGTGGAGGGTACGACAGTGGGCACTATGTACAGGAGAGGTGTATGACAGCGGGCGCTATGTACAGGAGAGGAGTGTGTAGGATATGACAGCGGGCACTATGTATAGGACAGAAGTGTGGAGGGTATGACAGTGAGCAGTATGTACAGGAGAGGAGTGTGGAGGTGTATGACAGTGGGCACTATGTATAGGACAGAAGTGTGGAGGGTATGACAGTGAGCAGTATGTACAGGAGAGAAGTGTGGAGAGTATGAAAGTGGGCACTATGTATAGGAGAGGAGGATGAAGTAATCTGGGAAGGAAAAATGTAAAGGTTTGTGGAAGGATGTTTAGGGACTGCGTAGTGGTTAAGCGGGCCATACATGGATTGAAATTAAGCAGAGACCAGCCATAGTCAATCTATGTATGGGCTAGCTGGTTTTACACAAGTCAACCTATTAACCGACTTGAGTACAACCAGCCTGTCAGGTTTTCCCCAAAACAATCAGTGCTGCCAGCTATAGTTATCAACACTAATCATTGTATTCACTGGCAGAACACAATAACACTGCGGGAGTGATTCCCCCATTCACAGGTCAGCAGGTGAGAGGGTGTGTGGGGACAGGTTGGGGAGAGATACTAGTCAGTGGCTGGGTATCAGAGCCAGATACACACAGGTTACATACGCCACGATTGTTAGAGCGAGAACAATAATTCTAGCACTAGACCTCCTCTGTAACTCCAAACATGTAACCTGTAAAAAAATTGAAAGCATCGCTTAGTACACAACAACATTTTTTTTTGGAATGAAACAGTTTCTTTCCAAAAAAAAGTTTGAAAAATTGCTGCGCAAATATCGTGTAACATAAAAAGTTGCAAAGACCACCATTTTATTCCATGAGGGTTCTGAGCAATTTTCTAGCATAAAGAAAATGATGATTTTTACATGTAGGAGAGAAGTCTCAGAATGGGCCTGGGTGGCAAGGGGTTAATTATCATAAGTAATATACAAATTATTATAAGCACTGTGAGTTCATCCTCTCAGTCTGCTGCAGAGTGTTCCAGCTTGTATTTAAACTGACCTCTCTGTATGTAGCTTCTGACCGGCTGCGCAAGCATCCCTGTATTTCCGGAACCATAGATGATAGCAGCCCCATATTTTAACCAGTACTGGAGTGGGTCTTTAGCTATCTACCCCTCAAATATGGGGTCTCTGTGACTCCTGATCGCCGAGCTACAACCCTCGAAGTCGATCTTTTTTTTTTTTTTTTTTTTTGGGTAAATGGGCCTATCTTGAGAAAGTGGCCTGGAGCTGCAGCTCCAATAGCCCCTATGTTAATCCGGCCCTGAAATAGCCATTTTTCCTCCCCCGGTGTCATGTGACTCGTTAGTGTTACAAGGTCTCGGGTGTGAATGGGGAGCAGGTGTGTTAAATTTGGAGTTATCGCTCTCACTCTCTCATACTGGTCACTGGAAGTACAACATGGCACCTCATGGCAAAGAACTCTCTGAGGATCTGAAGATAAGAATTGTTGCTCTACATAAAGATGGCCGAGGCTATAAGAAGATTGCCAAGACCCTGAAACTGATCTGCAGCACGGTGGCCAAGACCATCCAGCGGTATAACAGGACAGGTTCCCCTCAGAACAGGCCTCGCCATGGTCCACCAAAGAAGTTGAGGTCACGTGCTCAGCGTCATATCCAGAGGTTGTCTTTGGGAAATAGACGTATGAGTGCTGCCAGCATTGCTGCAGAGGTTGTAGGGGTGGGGGGTCAGCCTGTCAGTGCTCAGACCATACGCCGCACACTGCATCAAATTGGTCTGCATGGCTGTCGTCCTAGAAGGAAGCCTCTTCTAAAGATGATCCACAAGAAAGACCACAAACAGTTTGCTGAAGACAAGCAGACTAAGGACATGGATTACTGGAACCACGTCCTGTGGTCTGATGAGACCGAGATAAAGGTATTTGGTGTCAGATGGTGTCAGGCGTGTGTGGGGGCAACCAGGTGAGGAGGACAAAGACAAGTGTGTCTTGTCTACAGTCAAGCATGGTGGTGGGAGTGTCATGGTGGGGGGAGTGTCATGGTGGTGGGAGTGTCATGGTGGGGGGAGGGTCATGGTCTGGGGCTGCATGAGTGCTGCCGGCACTGGGGGGCTACAGATCATTGAGGGAACCATGAATGCCAACATGTACTGTGACATACTGAAGCAGAGCATGATCCCCTCCCTTCAGAGACTGGGCCGCAGGGCAGTATTCCAACATGATCACCACCCCAAACACACCTCCAAGACCACCACTGCCTCGCTAAAGAAGCTGAGGGTAAAGGTGATGGACTGGCCAAGCATGTCTCCAGACCTAAACCCTATTGATCATCTGTGGGACATCCTCAAACGGAAGGTGGAGGAGCGCAAGGTCTCCAACATCCACCAGCTCTGTGATGTCATCATGGAGGAGGGGAAGAGGACTCCAGTGACACCTGTGAAGCTCTGGTGACCTCCATGCCCAAGAGGGTGAAGGCAGTGCTGGAAAATAATGGCGGCCACACAAAATATTGACACAATTTGGAGATTTTCACTTAGGGGTGTACTGACTTTTGTTGCCAGTGGTTTAGACATTCCCCCAAGGGCGGATCGGCTCTGCTTCCCGAGCTCCAATCTCCTCCTCCTCCTCTTGTCACATAGCAGGAGTCGGAAGACCGCTGTGTCTCAGAGCTGACTAAAACCTTCGGCCAGCGCTATGACAAGGATGCCGCCCCTCCTCCTAGACCAGCTTGTGTGATAGATACAGTGTTCTGTCTATCACACAAGCTGGTCTAGGAGGAGGGTTGGACTTTTGTCATAGCGTGGCATAACATTTCACATTGAGCTCAATGACACAGCGGGAGATGCCTGCTGTGCATAATCCACTGGCACTGACTGGTGAGGCTACATTGATTTCTACAGTAAGACTGCAATGATGGGCACCATTAGGCTGCAATGATGATGGGCACAGTAAGGCTGCAATGATTAGCATGGTGAGGCGGCAATGATTGGCATGGTGAGGTGGCAGTTATTAACCTGGCGAGGCTGCAATGTAAAGCATGGTAAGTCTGCAATGATAAGCATGGTAAGGCTGCAATGATTGGCATGGTGAGATGGCAATGATGGGCACGGTGAGGCGGCAATTATTAACACGGTGAGGCTGCAATGATAAGCATGGTAAGGCTGTAGTGATTTCCATGGTGAGGTAGCAGTGATGGGCAAGGTTGGCATGGTAAGGCTGCAGTGATGGGCACAGTAAGGCTGCAATGATGGGCACAGTGAGGCTCCAATGATTGGCGCGGTGAGGATTTAAGGAAGGCTCTCTGGGGACCCTGATGTAAGGGGGAGGCTCTCTGGGGATCCTGATGTAAGGGGGGCTCTCTGGGGACCCTGATGTAAGGGGGAGGCTCTCTGGGGATCCTGATGTAAGGGGGGCTCTCTGGGGACCCTGATGAAAGGAGGGGCTTTCTGGGGACCCTGAAGTAAGGGGAGGCTCTCCAAGGACCCTAATGTAAGGAGGGAGGCTCTCTGGGGACCTATGCTCACGGCATCACAGGTCAGGTAGAGGGCCCCTTAGTAGAATTCTGCTTAGGGCCCCAGGGAGGTCAGGATTGGTACTGGCTCTATGTATTCGGTGATTCTGCACACAAAAGCCGCCCCGTAGCAGTACATCTCCTATAGGGCGGTCAGGAACGGGGTACTTGGCTTGGATAAGGAACGGTTTTATGCCCTGGATTTGATATACGAAGTTCTCTAGTATTGAACTTTGTATGTTTGATGACTAAAAGTGCCGGACAAACCTGCTTGAACGGCGCTCCTCGTCTCCAGCAGAGTTTACCGCTGGCACTGCCAGGTACGCCTGTCCCTGTTACAGCGGCACAGTTGCTCTTGTCAACCAGTCATTCAATATTCTACCTCTGCTCTGATTGGTGGAATTGTCCTGGTTGTTCTGGGTCACTCAGTCCATTCATCCATTAAACCTCTCGGTGTGGATGACCCCCCCCCCCCCCCACCCAGTCATCATCATCACGGTACATTTCCCTGTAATGTTTTGTCCTGAATGATAATTGCGATGTTCTCGGATGGAAACACTTTGTACTTTCTACAAGATCCAGACAGCTGAAAACACCGAGCACCGCAATCAGCATAATGGCTGGACTAGATTTATTGCAGGTTTTTATGCTAATGCAAAAATTCTGGGATTTGTAGTTCCTCAGCAGCTGCAGGGACCCTTTTCCTTACCTCGTTAAAAAAAAGTATGTAAATATCCACTCACCGGACCAGGGCCGTCTTTAATATTGACTGGACCCTGGGCAAAACTTTTCTTGCCCCCCCCCCCCCCCCCCCCGCCCCCCATGCAGTTTCGCTCTCCAACTGCTCTGAGACATACAAAAAAAAGCAGCTAGACTCAAAATCATCTTACAGAATCAGATCAGGCATTGCGATTGGTTGCCAGAGGTTACAGTGTATCATTACCGCTCACTGACTGGTTGCTAGAGGTTATTCTATCATTACCGCGCACTGACTGGTTGCTAGAGGTTATTGTATCATTACCGCTCACTGACTGGTTGCTAGAGGTTATTGTATCATTACCGCTCACTGACTGGTTGCTAGAGGTTATTGTATCATTACCGCTCACTGACTGGTTGCTAGAGATTACAGCACACATTACAGCTCACTGGTTAGTTGCTAGAGGTTACAGCACATGATTACTGCTTGTTGATTGGTTGCTAGAGATTACTGTGGATATGACCTCAGGGGGGCATGATATACATATCAATGCCGCCGGCCGCGGCTATTTACATATGAATGATTCATTTACAGGGTCTGCAGGTGAGAGTCATCTGTACACAACAATAGGGCAGAGCTGGGCAGCATTAGTAGCAGCACTTCACACTGAGATATTGGGACACAGCACAGGACTAAAACCTCAAGGGATGAGGGAATTTAAACCAGGATAGTTGCCAAGTATGAGGCAGCTGCTTTGGGCCCCACAACAATGACAGGGCCCGGGGCAGCTGCCCCTTTTGCCCTGCCTTAAAAACAGCCTTGCACCGGACACTTTATTAGGTACAACTGCTTGGTAACACAAATTGATAACCAGCCAATCACATGGCAGCAACTCAATGCATTTTTAGCCTTAGGCCGGGTTCACACTGGTACGAGAAACGCTCCAACATTGGGAGCCCAAGTCACATGACGTCTGAAATTCAATGTTTCCCTATGGGATCCGTCTTAACTGGTCCGACACAAGTCAGTCCGACGTTGAAAATCTTCCCTGCACTACTTTGGTCCGACTTTAATCCTACTTCAGCCCATTGATTATCACTGAAGTCAGATTGGTGTCTTAACTGACCCTACTTTGGCATGTGACTTGTGCTCTGAGGATCTTGAAGGGGAACTCCACGCCAAATAAAAAAAAAAAAGCGGCATGGGTTCCCCTCCAAGAGCATACCAGGCCCTTCGATCTGGTATGGAATTTAAGGGGAACCCCCCCCCCCAAATCCATACCACACCCTTATACGAGCACACAGCCTGGCAGGTCAGGAAAGGGGGTGGGGACGAGTGAGCGCCCCCCTCCCCTCCAGAACCGTACCAGGCTGCATGCCCTCAACATGGTGGGGTGGGTGCTTTGGGGGCAGGGGTGCCCTGCGCCCCCCCCCCCATCCCAAAGCATCTTGTCCCCATATTGATGAGGACAAGGGCCTCTTCCCAACAACCTTGGCCGTTGGTTGTCGGGGTCCACGGGCGGGGAGCTTATTGGAATCTGGAAGCCCCCTTTATCAAGGGGGCCCTCAGATTCCGGCCCCCCACCCTATGTGAATGAGTATGGGGTACATTGTACCCCTACCCATTCACCTAAAAAAAGTGTAAAAACACATTACACAGGTTTTTAAAGTACTTTATTCAGGCAGCTCCGTTGTCTCTTCCGATCTCTTGTCCTCTATCTGACTCTTCTCCCTCTGTCCGCTGTCTTCTGCCTCTGCCGGTTCTTCTCCTCTATCCGGCTCTTCTCCCTCTGTCCGCTGTCTTCTGCCTCTGCCGGTTCTTCTCCCCTCTCCGGCTCTTCTCCCTCTGTCCGCTGTCTTCTGCCTCTGCCGGTTCTTCTCCCCTCTCCGGCTCTTCTCCCTCTGTCCGCTGTCTTCTGCCTCTGCCGGTTCTTCTCCCCTCTCTGGCTCTTCTCCCTCTGTCCGCTGTCTTCTGCCTCTGCCGGTTCTTCTCCCCTCTCCGGCTCTTCTCCCTCTGTCCGCTGTCTTCTGCCTCTGACGGTTCTTCTCCCCTCTCCGGCTCTTCTCCTTCTGTCCGCTGTCTTCTGCCTCTGCCGGTTCTTCTCCCCTCTCCGGCTCTTCTCCCTCTGTCCGCTGTCTTCTGCCTCTGCCGGTTCTTCTCCCCTCTCCGGCTCTTCTCCTTCTGTCCGCTGTCTTCTGCCTCTGCCGGTTCTTCTCCCCTCTCCGGCTCTTCTCCCTCTGTCTGCTGTCTTCTGCCTCTGCCGGTTCTTCTCCCCTCTCCGGCTCTTCTCCCTCTGTCTGCTGTCTTCTGCCTCTGCCGGTTCTTCTCCCCTCTCCGGCTCTTCTCCTTCTGTCCGCTGTCTTCTGCCTCTGCCGGTTCTTCTCCCCTCTCCGGCTCTAGTCCCTCTGTCCGCTGTCTTCTGCCTCTGCCGGTTCTTCTCCCCTCTCCGGGTCTTCTCCCTCTGTCTGCTGTCTTCTGCCTCTGCCGGTTCTTCTCCCCTCTCCAGGTCTTCTCCCTCTGTCCGCTGTCTTCTGCCTCTGCCGGTTCTTCTCCCCTCTCCGGCTCTTCTCCCTCTGTCCGCTGTCTTCTGCCTCTGCCGGTTCTTCTCCCCTCTCCGGCTCTTCTCCCTCTGTCCGCTGTCTTCTGCCTCTGCCGGTTCTTCTCCCCTCTCCGGCTCTTCTCCCTCTGTCCGCTGTCTTCTGCCTCTGCCGGTTCTTCTCCCCTCTCCGGCTCTTCTCCCTCTGTCCGCTGTCTTCTGCCTCTGACGGTTCTTCTCCCCTCTCCGGCTCTTCTCCTTCTGTCCGCTGTCTTCTGCCTCTGCCGGTTCTTCTCCCCTCTCCGGCTCTTCTCCCTCTGTCTGCTGTCTTCTGCCTCTGCCGGTTCTTCTCCCCTCTCCGGCTCTTCTCCTTCTGTCCGCTGTCTTCTGCCTCTGCCGGTTCTTCTCCCCTCTCCGGCTCTTCTCCCTCTGTCTGCTGTCTTCTGCCTCTGCCGGTTCTTCTCCCCTCTCCGGCTCTTCTCCCTCTGTCTGCTGTCTTCTGCCTCTGCCGGTTCTTCTCCCCTCTCCGGCTCTTCTCCCTCTGTCCGCTGTCTTCTGCCTCTGCCGGTTCTTCTCCCCTCTCCGGCTCTAGTCCCTCTGTCCGCTGTCTTCTGCCTCTGCCGGTTCTTCTCCCCTCTCCGGGTCTTCTCCCTCTGTCTGCTGTCTTCTGCCTCTGCCGGTTCTTCTCCCCTCTCCAGGTCTTCTCCCTCTGTCCGCTGTCTTCTGCCTCTGCCGGTTCTTCTCCCCTCTCCGGCTCTAGTCCCTCTGTCCGCTGTCTTCTGCCTCTGCCGGTTCTTCTCCCCTCTCCGGGTCTTCTCCCTCTGTCTGCTGTCTTCTGCCTCTGCCGGTTCTTCTCCCCTCTCCGGGTCTTCTCCCTCTGTCCGCTGTCTTCTGCCTCTGCCGGTTCTTCTCCCCTCTCCGGCTCTAGTCCCTCTGTCCGCTGTCTTCTGCCTCTGCCGGTTCTTCTCCCCTCTCCGGGTCTTCTCCCTCTGTCTGCTGTCTTCTGCCTCTGCCGGTTCTTCTCCCCTCTCCGGCTCTTCTCCCTCTGTCCGCTGTCTTCTGCCTCTGCCGGTTCTTCTCCCCTATCCGGCTCTTCTCCCTCTGTCCGCTGTCTTCTGCCTCTGCCGGTTCTTCTCCCCTCTCCGGCTCTTCTCCCTCTGTCCGCTGTCTTCTGCCTCTGCCGGTTCTTCTCCCCTCTCCGGCTCTTCTCCCTCTGTCCGCTGTCTTCTGCCTCTGCCGGTTCTTCTCCCCTCTCCGGCTCTTCTCCCTCTGTCCGCTGTCTTCTGCCTCTGCCGGTTCTTCTCCCCTCTCTGGCTCTTCTCCCTCTGTCCGCTGTCTTCTGCCTCTGCCGGTTCTTCTCCCCTCTCCGGCTCTTCTCCCTCTGTCCGCTGTCTTCTGCCTCTGCCGGTTCTTCTCCCCTCTCCGGCTCTTCTCCCTCTGTCCGCTGTCTTCTGCCTCTGCCGGTTCTTCTCCCCTCTCCGGCTCTTCTCCCTCTGTCCGCTGTCTTCTGCCTCTGCCGGTTCTTCTCCCCTCTCCGGCTCTTCTCCCTCTGTCTGCTGTCTTCTGCCTCTGCCGGTTCTTCTCCCCTCTCCGGCTCTTCTCCCTCTGTCCGCTGTCTTCTGCCTCTGCCGGTTCTTCTCCCCTCTCCGGCTCTTCTCCCTCTGTCCGCTGTCTTCTGCCTCTGCCGGTTCTTCTCCCCTCTCCGGCTCTTCTCCCTCTGTCCGCTGTCTTCTGCCTCTGCCGGTTCTTCTCCCCTCTCCGGGTCTTCTCCCTCTGTCTGCTGTCTTCTGCCTCTGCCGGTTCTTCTCCCCTCTCCGGGTCTTCTCCCTCTGTCCGCTGTCTTCTGCCTCTGCCGGTTCTTCTCCCCTCTCCGGCTCTAGTCCCTCTGTCCGCTGTCTTCTGCCTCTGCCGGTTCTTCTCCCCTCTCCGGGTCTTCTCCCTCTGTCTGCTGTCTTCTGCCTCTGCCGGTTCTTCTCCCTCTCTCCGGGTCTTCTCCCTCTGTCTGCTGTCTTCTGCCTCTGCCGGTTCTTCTCCCCTCTCCGGCTCTTCTCCCTCTGTCCGCTGTCTTCTGCCACTCCCGGTTCTTCTCCCCTCTCCGGGTCTTCTCCCTCTGTCTGCTGTCTTCTGCCTCTGCCGGTTCTTCTCCCCTCTCCGGCTCTTCTCCCTCTGTCTGCTGTCTTCTGCCTCTGCCGGTTCTTCTCCCCTCTCCGGCTCTTCTCCCTCTGTCCGCTGTCTTCTGCCACTCCCGGTTCTTCTCCCCTTTCTGGCTCTTCTCCCTCTGTCCGCTGTCTTCTGCCTCTGATGGTTCTTCTCCCCTCTCCGGCTCTTCTCCCTCTGTCCGCTGTCTTCTCCCTCTGTTCTTCTTCTAAAGTTGACTCAACGCTTTCTCCCGCTCTAATGCCGGGTGTGTGGTGTGCCACTACTTATATTGGCATTGGGCAGGGTCACTGTGTTACGTCATCTGGAGGCCCTGCCCCTTATGATGTCACCGCCCGGGCATGATGGGGCGTTGACGTCATAAGGGGCATGCCTCTGGTTACCCTGCCCCAAGCTAATAAAAGTAGTGGCATACCGCGCACCCGGCATTAGAGCTGGAGAGAGCGTTGAGTCAACATCGGAAGAAGAACAGAGGGAGAAGACAGCGGAGAAGACCCGGCAGAGGGCTAGACGACATCAGTGGAGAGGGGAGAAGAACCGTCAGAGAGAGAAGACATCAGTGGAGAGGGGAGAAGACCCGGCAGAGAGAGAAGACATCAGTGGAGAGGGGAGAAGACCCGGCAGAGAGAGAAGACATCAGTGGAGAGGGGAGAAGACCCGGCAGAGAGAGAAGACGTCAGTGGAAGAGGCAAAAGAGCCAGAGAGGGGAAAAGAGATTGGAAGAGACGACGGAGCCGCCTTAATAAATTACTTTTAAAACATGTGTAAACATGTGTTTTATTTTTGTATTTTTTTTTTAGGTGAATGGGTAGGGGTACGATGTACCCCATACTCATTCACATAGGGTGGGAGGCCGGGATCTGGGGGGCCCCCTTGTTAAAGGGGGCTTCCAGATTCCAAAAAGCCCCCCACCTGCAGACCCCGACAACCAACGGCCAGGGTTGTCGGGAAGAGGCCCTTGTCCTCATCAACATGGGGACAAGGTGCTTTGGGAGTGGGGGGGGGCGCAGGACCCCCCCTCCCCCAAAGCACCCACCCCTCTCCCCATGTTGACGGCATGCGGCCTAGTACGGTTCAGGAGGGGGGGTGCTCGCTTGTCCTCACTCCCTTTCCTAACCTGCCGGGCTGTGTGCTCGGATAAGGGTCTGGTAGGGATTTTGGGGGGACCCCAACAATGTTTTTTTGGCGTGTTGGTCCCCCTGAAAATCTACACCAGACCGAAGGGCCTGGTATGCTCCCCAAGGGGGCTTCGATTGGGCTTCGGTGAGGCTTCGGTGAGGCTTTGGTGGGGCTTCAATGAGGCTTCAACGGGGCTGCAGTGAGGCTTCGGTGGGGCTTTGGTGGGGCTTCGATGAGGCTTCAATGGGGCTGCAGTGAGGCTTTGGTGGTGCTTTGGTGGGGCTTCAATGGGGCTGCAGTGAGGCTTCGGTGGGGCTTTGGTGGGGCTTCGATGAGGCTTCAATGGGGCTTCAGTAAGGCTTTGGTTGGGCTTCAGTGGGGCTTCAAGCGAGCTTTGCCATAGACTTCTATGGAGGCTTTGAAGCACCACTAATGCTACATGAGATATAATTCTTGAAGAGAAGCCAAAGCAAACCAAAGCAAAAGCAAGGTGTAAACAGGACTGTAAGATAACCATTTTATTTAGTGACGGGAGCTTTGACAAAGCCTGTCCGAAGCCTTGTTGAAGCCGAAGCAAGTGTAAACGAGCCATTAAAGGATTAAAAGAATAAAATACAGTCATGTGACCAACACAGCACCAATCAGGGCTGGCTAGACTCAGATTCACACTGTAGAGAGCAATCTCATACATCAGCAGAGTAATAGAAGCCCCTCCCCTGAGGAGCTTTCCCTGCAGAATGACGCAGAAGAACGTGAAGAACCCCCCCCCCCCAAAAAACACTGAGCACTAATTAGCATGCTTACCCCTTAAGCATAAAATTCCCTCTCCTCCCAGTACAAATCCACCCACTGCTGAAATCCCCCCTCCCAGCACAAATCTCCCCCCCCCCCCGCCCCCACAAAAAAAAGAGCACAAATCCTCTTCCCCTAAAATTTCCCCTCTTAGTACTCATATTCTCCCACTCACTTTAAACCCCCCCCCTCCCAGCCCCCCCCCCAATTCCCCTAAATCACCACTCTTAGCAGCCCCCCAAATTTCCCCTCCTAGAACAACACTTACCCCTTGCCGCCCAGGTCAGCCACTCCCTTCTGCCCACCCCCCTTGCCCCGCCCCTGAGCACTACTATAGCAGGAAGCCACGATTCCACGCTTAAGAGAAACATCCACTTTGGGTGGAGGGACCCTTTAAATATATCTAATATGGCCGCTGCGGTTTGGAAAAAAAAGAAAGGACTTTTTGCGATAATTTCAAAGGAATCCAAAAATAAAACGGGGGGGGGGGAGGGGGCTGGACTCATGAAATGAGAGTTTAATTTTGAGCCAATAAATGTGATCGATTTAATGCTAGAACGTCCTGAGAAGTTGTCGGCGATGACTGAGCATCGGAGCGCCTTTGATAAACGTATCCGGAGAGTCGGCGAATTCCCCCTCGTCGGCATTCTGGGGTGATTGATTGATCCATGAATAATGGCGATCTGCGGTTAATGACCTGCAGGAGCCCACACACGCGATTGGTTTGTGATTTATGCTTCCAGTAACGACGTCCGGGATTCGGTCTGAGTTGGGAAACAGTTAATCCTGGAATCCTCCGTAGTGCGAGGATGACATCACCGCGCTCACCGCCACCGGCTGCCAGCGAGCGTTTAAAGACGCAGAGAAGTGAGAAGATAAAGGGAACTTTTATCCCGGAGAAAGGTGGATAGGCGCTTCCACCGTCATCCATAACAGCTCCGCCCACTGCTCCGCCCACTTCTCCGCCCACTTCTCCACCCACTGCTCAGACCCTGCAGCTGCTGACACCTCTATAACGCATGGATCGCAGGAAGGATCATCGGCACTCGGGATAACAACCCTAAAAAAAAAAAAAACTTTATTGAAAACGCACGTTCAATCGCTGTACAACACCGACGCGTTTCGGCCATGATTAACCACATCAATACCGAGCCCTTCCACCCCCCTTCCTGCCCGCCACATTTTTAAGTTGATAGTGTTGGCAATTGCGCGGTCATGCAACACAAATAGAGTTTCATTTTGCTGGTATTTAACCACTTCAGCTTCGGAAGATTTACCCCCCCCCTCCTTCATGACCAGGCCATTTTTTGCGATACAGCATTGAGTTGCTTTAATTGACAATTGCGCGGTCGTGCGACACTTCACCCAAATAAAATTGATGTCCATTTTTTCCCACAAATAGAACTTTCTTTTGTTGGTATTTAACCACTTCAGCTCCAGAAGATTTACCCCCCCCCCCCTCCTTCATGACCAGGCCATTTTTTTGGGATATGGCATTGAGTTACTTCAATTGACAATTGCGCGGACCAGGCCATTTTTTGCGATACGGCACTGCGTATCCCACATTTTTTCCCCCCACAAATAGAGATTTCTTTTGGTGGTATTTTGATCACCTCTGCACTTTTTTGCGCTATAAACAAAAATGAAAAAAATTTTTTATATTTTTTACTTTCTGCTATAATCCAATAAACAAATGCAAAGAATCGAATTTCTTCCTCGGTTTAGGCCAATATGTATTCTGCTACATGTATTTGGTTAAAAAAATCCCAATAAGTGCATACTGATTGGTTTGATGCAAAAGTTATAACGTCTACAAACTACGGGATAGATTTATAGAATACATTTTTTTATTTTCTTACTAGTAATGGCGGCGATCGGAGACTTATAGCGGGACTGCGACATTGCGGCGGGCAAGTCTAACACTTTTTGGGGACCAGTGCCACCAATACAGTGATCAGTGCTCCAAAAAATGCACTGTCACTGTACTAATGACACTGGCTGGGAAGGGGTTAACATCAGGGGAAATCAAAGGGTTAAATGCGTGCCTAGGGGGTGCTTGCCAACTGTGTGTGTGGGGGGGTGGGGGGGGTTTGCTGTGAGAAGACAGATCTGTGTCCTGCTTAGTAGAACCACAGAATCTCTGTCTTCCCTACTAACAGAACAGTGATCTGCCTCTCTCGTGAACGATCGGTGGGTCCCGGTGGACATCGGGTCTGTCGGACACGCTGATTGGCTCCTGCTGTTTCCAATCACAGGGCTAGCTGGTCGCCAGCGGAACGCGTGTACGCCACAAACCCGGAAGAGCAAAATCACGTACCCGGAAATGCATGGAAATTTTGATAAATAAATGAAAAAATACCAAAAATGTAAAAAAAAAAGAACGCTAAAAACGCTAACGCAGAAAAACGATAAAAAAACGCTAATAAACACTTTCGCAAAAATGTTAAAAAATATTGAAAGACTCACTGCAAAGCTAATGCTGTTTTTTAAGGCCTCATGCCTACGGACGTTTTTACAGCCGCTTTTATGAGCGTTTTTTTGTAGCTTAAAACGCCTCTCCATGTTAGCCTTTGGCCTCATGCCCACCATGGCGTTTTTGAGCTGTAATTGGCATAGGCTTTTTTAGCTGCAAAAAAAACCCAGGACCAGGGCATTCCGAGGCACGGCGCTAGAGCTGTAAAAACGCCAAGCGCGAAAAAACACGCAAATACAGGGCACTGTTACGGAAGCCCCTGGAAGGTAACTCACCCAAGGCGTGAAGCCTAAGTGACATTTGGTCTTTACCAGGGCATGCAGCAAGGGTGACAGGCATGGGCGTCCGCAGGACAGAGTAGTCAGGTCCAGGCAGAGATCATGTAAGGCAGGACAGAGTAGTCAGGTCCAGGCAGAGGTCAGGGCAGGCAGGACAGAGTAGTCAGGTCCAGGCAGAGATTAGGGCAGGCAGGAGAGAGTAGTCAGGTCCAGGCAGAGATTAGGGCAGGCAGGACAGAGTAGTCAGGTTCAGGCAGCGGTCAGGGCAGACAGGACAGAATAGTCAAGTCCAGGCACAGATCAGGGCAGGCAGGACAGAGTAGTCAGGTCCAGGCAGAGATCAGGGAAGGCAGGACAGAGTAGTCAGGTCCAGGCAGAGATAAGGGCAGGCAGGACAGAGTAGTCAGGTTCAGGCAGAGATAAGGGCAGGCAGGACAGAGTAGTCAGGTTCAGGCAGAGATTAGGGCAGGCAGGACAGAGTAGTCAGGTTCAGGCAGCGGTCAGGGCAGGCAGGACAGAGTAGTCAGGTCCAGGCAGAGATCAGGGCAGGCAGGACAGAGTAGTCAGGCCCAGGCAGAGATCAGGGCAGAGTAGTCCGGTCCAGGCAGAGATCAGGGAAGGCAGGACAGAGTAGTCAGGTCAGGCAACAGTAAGTTGAATATTATAACAATCCAGCTCTAGGGTAGCTGGCAATAAAATGTATCGGCCTCATCAAAGGCTGGTCAGAGACCACACCCAGCATAGCAAATGCATGCCAAAGCAAACTGACAAGTATGTCAGTCAGGGGGGGGCAGTCTGTAAGGGGTCAGTCTGTGGGGGGGGGGCCTATCCATGATCTGCATGCATTGCATAAGGAAGTACAGAGACCCAGTGATGACATCACCAGGTCTATAACAAGATAAATAATGAAAATAGAAAGATTTTATATAATAAATGAGTGTGTCGAGGAGGGGTGGGGGAGGGGGAAGGCAAACTATAAGCAGATTAAACTTCAGCTTTAAAGGTGACTTATTTTTATTTTCTTACATTTTTATTTTTATTTTTCCCAACCAATCAGAACATTTTGTTAGCACTTGTTTCCTCTTTCAGAATTCCAGACTTTAGAAAAACGGACCAGCTAAGGAAGGAAAGTGATGGATTTCCGGAATAACGTAAAGCGAAGTTTTTCCTGATCTTCGTATTAGAAAATTTGATTATATTCTATATTTTAATATGAGAAGATTATTCCCTTAAAGTAACATTGTATAGGATTGATGGGACGGTTCTGCAATCAATGTATCGAGTCCCAGCCGCCCCTACGAAGGGTTAACACTGCGGCTCTGACATTAGCGCCGAGCAGGGATGCCGGAGGTTCCCACCAATGTAATTATATGATTAGAATTCCACAATCTTTAAATGCGCCGCGGCTTACAGTCGGATCTGATTAGGTAATTGAGTTAAAAGAAATCAGCGCAGTGGAAACACAACGGCCTTTCTAATGGACGGCGGACATTTCTTCCAAGAACTCCTGAAAAGTCGATATGCGTCCAAGACGTCCATCCATTTCCGTAAAGAGCCGGCGCTTAGTAAAAGGTGACAGAGAGAAATATGAGGCCAGAGACAGCAGCACTCCGCATGACCGCGCTTGGAGCGCGCCGCGACCATCAACGATGAGAGGCAACGGCCGTAATAGAAGAACATTTCTCTCATTGGACTCGGAGCCGATTGGCCGTATGATCTCCATAAAGGGCAATTAACCCCAAATAGGGTTTGTGGGATTTTTACATTTAGGAAGCGTTTAACCCGCCAATAAAATGTCGGCGTGTTACGTCTCCGCAGACCGCAGACAGACATTTACCTTCTGACATTTTCTTCTAAAAACACATAAAAATTTGGAAATGGTCAGAAATAAAAGGTCAGTTTACACAAAAAAGTGTACTGCCATTAATAATAATTCTAAATCCCGAATGATAATAATAATATTAACAATGATAGAAGAGGAGGAAGAAAGAAGAGAGAAGAGAGAAAAGAGAAGGAAGAAGAAGTAGAAGGAAGAAGAACGAAGAAGAAGGAAGGGGAAGAAGGAAGAAGAGAGAAGAGAGAAAAGAAAAAAGAGAAGGAAGAAGAAGTAGAAGGAAGACGAAGGAAGGAAGAAGAAGAAGAAGGAAGCAGAATGAAGAAAAAGGAAGACGAAAGAAGAGGAAGTGAGAAGAAAGAAGAAGGGAGAAGAAGAAGAAGGAAGACGAAAAAAGAAGGAAGTAGAAGGAAGACGAAAGAAATAGAAAAAAGGAAGCAGAAGAAGAAAGAAGAAAGAGGGAAGCAGAAGGAAGAAGAAAAAGGTAGAAGGAAGAAAAAAGAAGAAAAAGGAAGAAGGAAGAAGAAAGAAGAAAGAAGAAAGAAGAAAGAAGAAAGAAAGAATAATGGAGAAGAAGGAAGAAGAAAAAAGAAAAAAGGAAGAAGAAAGGGAAAAGAAGGAAGAAGAAAACGAATGAAGAAGAAGAAAAAGGAAGAAAGACGGAGGAAGAAAGAAGTAGAAGAAGAAAGAAGAAGAAGAAGAAAGAAGAAGAAGAAAGCATAGGTGTGCACAGCCTCTGACATTAAGGTGTGCACTCCAAAGCTCAAACACATAAGTTTGTTGACGGTGTCAGTGGTTTTTATTTTTATTATTTTATTTTTTACATATTTCTTTTCCCTACAATTTAGGAACCCCATTTGGTGAAATGTCAGGGGTCTAAATAGGGAAAATCTGCGCCACATGGGGTGATTAGGGTGTGCCCAGGCACACCCTGTGCGCACGCCTATGGAAAGAAGAAAGAATAAGGGAGAAGAAGAAAATGGAAGAAAAAAGGAAGAAGAAAGAAGAAAAAAGGAAGCAGAAGAGAAAAGGAAGAAGAAAGAGGGAAGCAGAAGGAAGAAGAAAACGAAGGGAGAAGAAGAAAAGGGAAAAGAAAGAAGGAAGAAGAAGAAAAAAGAATAAAGAAAGAAGAAGAAAATGAAGGAAGAAGAAGAAGAAGAAAAAAGGAAGTAGAAAGAAGAAAGAAGAAAGAAGGAAGAAGAAAGAAGGAAGAAGAAAGAAGGAAGAAGAAAGAAGAAGAAGAAAGAAGAAAGGAGAGGAAGAAAAACAGAAGAAAGAAGGAAGAAGAAAGAAGAAGAAAAAAGGAAGTAGAAGAGAAAAGAAGGAAGAAGAAAGAGGGAAGCACAAGGAAGAAGAAAACGAAGGAAGAAGAAGAAAATGAAGGAAGAAGAAGAAAGAAGGAAGAAGAAAAGAGAAGAAATAATAATGGAGAAGGAAGCACAAAGCAAGAAGAAAGAAGGAAGCAGAAGGGAAAAGAAGGAAGAAGAAAACGAAGGAGGAAGAAGGAAGAAGAAAGAAGAAAACAAAGGAAGAAGAAGAAAGAAGAAACAAGAAAGAAGAAAGAAGAAGGAAGAAAGAATAAATTAAAAGTGTTTGACCTCATATTATATGGTTTTGGTAAATCTAAAGGAAGATTTTTACATAAAAATTGTATAATGTATGGCCAGTGTACTATCATTAGCCGTCCCCCATCACAAAGTGTCCGCTGTGTACTGCGCATGCGCAGTACACAGGACACCCATATTCCGAAAATTGCAGAGGATGAACGGCGCCTGCACCGTGAGTCCACTTTCAAGCCCCACCATCCAAGTGGACATAGAGTTAGAATATAAAAGAGCCGAGCGCAGCGAGGCCGTGCCCGAAGCGTGGCGAGCGAAGCGAGCCCGCGAGGGGCCCTCTCAGTTTGACTAACCCTATGTCCGCTTGGATGGTGGGGGCTTCACCTCGACTCACGGCGCAGGTGCCGTTCATCTTCCGAGAATTTCCGAAAATCTTCATGCTCCGTACTGCGCATGCGCAGTACACTTCGAACACCTGGTGATAGCCGGACTGTTCGTGATAGAACACCTTACAGATACTGGAAATGTATCACAACTTACCGATTAGAATGCTTCTTTCACTCTCACTTCTGCATTCCAGAAGTGACAGCTGGGAGGCGATTGGCTGCTATCTAAAACAAAAGAACAGCGCTGCGGTATATGTCAGAGCTATATAAATGTATAATAATAATAGTGTGTGACTGTGGGGGAGGGGACATTAGAGTGTAAGCTCCTCTGTACAGAGACTGATGTGACTGTGGGGGAGGGGACATTAGAGTGTAAGCTCCTCTGTACAGAGACTGATGTGACTGTGGGGGGAGGGGACATTAGAGTGTAAGCTCCTCTGTACAGAGACTGATGTGACTGTGGGGGGAGGGGACATTAGAGTGTAAGCTCCTCTGTACAGAGACTGATGTGACTGTGGGGGAGGGGACATTAGAGTGTAAGCTCCTCTGTACAGAGACTGATGTGACTGTGGGGGGAGGGGACATTAGAGTGTAAGCTCCTCTGTACAGAGACTGATGTGACTGTGGGGGGGGGGGGGACATTAGAGTGTAAGCTCCTCTGTACAGAGACTGATGTGACTGTGGGGGAGGGGACATTAGAGTGTAAGCTCCTCTGTACAGAGACTGATGTGACTGTGGGGGGGGGGGACATTAGAGTGTAAGCTCCTCTGTACAGAGACTGATGTGATTGGCTCAGTGATCTCTGTACAGCGCTGTGGTATATGGCAGAGCTATAAATAAAGGTGAGGAATAAAATCGATACAATTAGGGGACGTTAATGACACTAATATACAGATTTCGCCTCCTATGTTATACAAATAATGTTTTCCCCGTCTGCATTTGTAATATTTATCTCTCTGTCCCCCATTGATGGATTCGGTGACGAATGCAGACAAGAGGATGATTGTCCAATCTATTCTCTATAAAACCCTGGAAATCGGGGGATGTGGACGGAGCGGACACATGGGCACTTCAGTGCCGTCACAGCTGGTTCAGCCGGGTAACCTGTGACATCCCATTAATAGAGCTCTCAGTGTAATAGAAGGGGGGCTCAGAGGTGCCGCCGCTCCGTCACATTCATTAATAACAGAATATTCTAACAAGGATGTTTGTACTGAAACTCAATTTCTATAATTGGATCACACGACCGCATTATGTTATTAATTATCTTCTCTTTCCAGTGTGTTACTCTAATGACATAGGAAGGCTCCGCTGGTTACCTGGTGCTGCTGACTAGTGATTGTACTTTGCTGTTCTTCTGTTTCAGTCGCAAGCAATGCAATGGTCACTGCAATGGTCACTGCGACGGTCGCTGCGATGGTCAGTGCGATGGTCACTGCGATGGTCGCTGCAATGGTCGCTGCGATGGTCACTGCAATGGTCACTGCGACGGTCGCTGCGATGGTCAGTGCGATGGTCACTGCGATGGTCGCTGCGATGGTCACTACGATGGTCACTACGATGGTCACTGCGATGGTCGCTGCGATGGACGCTGCGATGGTCACTGCGATGGTCGCTGCGATGGTCACTGCGATGGTCGCTGCAATGGTCACTGCGACGGTCGCTGCGATGGTCGCTGCGATGGTCACTGCGATGGTCACTGCGATGGTCGAGGCGATGGTCGCTGCGATGGTCGCTACGATGGTCACTGCGATGGTCGATGCGATGGTCGCTGCGATGGTCGCTGCGATGGTCACTGCGATGGTCGCTGCGATGGTCGCTGCGATGGTCACGGCGATGGTCGATGCGATGGTCGCTGCGATGGTCACTGCGATGGTCGATGTGATGGTCGCTGCGATGGTCACGGCGATGGTCGATGCGATGGTCGCTGCGATGGTCGCTGCGATGGTCACTGCGATGGTCGATGCGATGGTCGATGCGATGGTCGCTGCGATGGTCACTGCGATGGTCAATGCGATGGTTGCTGCGATGGACGCTGCGATGGACGCTGCGATGGTCACTGCGATGGTCGATGCGATGGTCGCTGCGATGGTCGCTGCGATGGTCACTGCGATGGTCACTGCGATGGTCGCTGCGATGGTCGCTGCGATGGTCACTGCGATGGTCGCTGCGATGGTCGCTGCGATGGTCACTGCGATGGTCACTGCGATGGTCGATGCGATGGTCGATGCGATGGTCACTGCGATGGTCACTGCGATGGTCACTGCGATGGTCGCTGCGATGGTCGCTGCGATGGTCACTGCGATGGTCACTGCGATGGTCGATGCGATGGTCGATGCGATGGTCACTGCGATGGTCACTGCGATGGTCACTGCGATGGTCGATGCGATGGTCGCTGCGATGGTCGCTGCGATAGTCACTGCGATGGTCGATGCGATGGTCGCTGCGACGCTGCGCTGCTTCCTGCGATGGTCGCTGCGATGGTCACTGCGATGGTCGCTGCGATGGTCGCTGCGATGGTCGCTGTGATGGTCACTGCGATGGTCACTGCGATGGTCGCTGCCATGGAGGATGATACAGTTTTCTGCATTTTTTCAGCTTTTGTTATTTCAAGATGAGGAACTGATCGACAAATCGGATGCATAAAAAAAAAAAAACTTTCTTTTAATCCCAGACCACCCGCAGTGTTAAAGTGGAATTCCAGTCTAGAAGTAACTAAGCCTAAACCTGCTTCCATACCCCCTTTCCTGCAGCATTCCTGCTCCCTGCAGCAAAACTGCCCCCTAAGATACGTTATGTAGACATCCCAGGAGACATCGGGGGCCGCAATGTCATTCTCGCCTCGATGAGAAAGAGTGCAGCAATAAAAAAAAGGTCGGAATGCATTTAAAAAAAGAGGTAGCAAGCTCCAATCGGAGAGGGAAGGAGGAGGAGCCAGAAGGAAGTTAAAAAGTAAAAAGCTAAAAAGTAAAGCTTCCCCCTGATGAAGCCGCGTGACGTAACGCGTAGGGGAGGGGGCTGGATGGCGTCACCACGCTCCGTACATGAGGCAGTGTGATATCTAAAACCCCGAAAAGCTGACTGATGCTGCTGTTGGGTGTATATTACACAACTGCATATGCTGGAAAAGTTTGGTGCGCTTTGGCAACTGTTAAAAGGGAGTGTATATCCGGAAGATTCGGGGAGCAATACATTTTTTAAGGATAAAGCACAATGTTTGGGGGTTTCTCTTTTTCTATGTGCGGCTGAGTGGAGGTATTGAGTGGGATAAGTACAATTAAAGGAATATCGGTAGAGATATTGAGGAGTATCTGTGAAGGTCTGGGAACATTTCAATAAGTCCACCATGAGGGACACAAGCGTTTAGTGACCATACTGTACAGTCATACGTATATCGCAGGTGAGGGCACAGGTGAGGGCACAGGTGAGGGCACAGGTGAGGGCGCACATCTGGTGGAGGGGGGTTAAAGAGTGGCGATTAAAGAGGAAGACAACACTAACAGCACCAAACATTTTTTCATGTGAATGCACATGATTGTGTTATATGTAGTAATATATTGTGAAACGCGTCGCTGGTTGATACTAATAGAAGTAAGAAAGTTACTTTATTGAAGGTCACTGTAGGAGAAGTCCGGCTAACAGGCGCGCGCTTATGCATAAGTATGGGCGGACCAGCGTGAAGAAGGACTTGTATTGGCCAAAGCGTGCGCCAATGCGTGCACACAGTTGCGCGCTAATGCGCGTGCGCACACACAGGTGCGCGCTAATGCACGTGCACGTATGGGCGCCAAGTAGCTTACTTAAACTGAGCACTGACACGTGAACTTTGCTGAGTGGTCTTTCAGCTAGCGCTTGTTAACCCGTTCTGTTCCAGTTTCCAGTATCTTGACCTTCTCCTTGACCTCCGCCTCCCTACCTGATCCCGGCTTGTGTTTGACTCTGCTACTGCCTGATGCTCTTGTACCTTGCTGCCCGTCTGTGTACCGAACCCGGCCTGTGTCCCGTCTCTGCCTCCCGTCTCGGTACCTGCTCTGTCCGGCTGTTGATGACCTCCTGGCTTACGTCCCGGCTACGCCTCCATCTGCTGACCCAGCGATACGGAGCTCCGATCCTCAGAGCCTGCCCAGTGCTCTACAGCCATCTGGTTCCTGTCAAGGTCCGGCCAGCACCGTCCACTACATCTGCCCTCGTGCCACTCTGTGTCCCTCACTCCCTGTCACCGCTATCGGGGGTGTCGGACAGGAGGTGCAAGAGAAGCCCTCTCTCCAGCTCGATCTCCACCAGGTACGTGACAGTCACTTCAAGCCTTTACTTTGAGTGGAGTTCCTCTTTAAAGACAGAAGGTGGTAAAAATGCTAATAACTCCCCCCTCCCCCAATGGGCACATTGATCCATGCTCTGGATATCAGCCTCTCTCCGGCCCCCGTGACACGTCCGGGATGTGTTCTATTAAACTGCCTTTCCAATTCTCACATCCAGTTGCTGGGAAGACGGATTCTCTTGAGTCTGTTACCGTCCTCTCTCTGCAGCTGCTAATAGACTACAAGTCCCAGCAATTCCAGACTGGGGCTTCCAGACAGAACACTGGAAGAAAGCGATGGAGTCTAAAATGATTATTGCATCTAATATACATATATTATAGTCTGTGGGTGGAAAGAGTCCCATCGAGTTCAATGAGAAGAGTAAAATCAGTAAAGAAAAAATGGTATCCCTGGAACCTGAACACACAGCTGATCCAGAGAAAGGCGTAAAAGGCACGACCCAAAGGAATACGTATACGACACGATCCAGAGGGAGGTGTACAAGACACGACCCAGAGGAAGACAAAGAAGACATGATCCAGAGGAAGGCGTATAAGACATGATCCAGAGGAAGGTGTACAAGACATGATCCAGAGGAAGACATACAAGACATGATCCAGAGGAAGGTGTACAAGACATGATCCAGAGGAAGATAAACAAGACACGATCCAGAGGAAGACGTACAAGACATGATCCAGAGGAAGGCGTATAAGACATGATCCAGAGGAAGGTGTACAAGACATGATCCAGAGGAAGACATACAAGACATGATCCAGAGGAAGGTGTACAAGACATGATCCAGAGGAAGATAAACAAGACATGATCCAGAGGAAGACGTACAAAACATGATCCAGAGGAAGACGTACAAAACATGATCCAGAGGAAGGCGTACAAGACATGATCCAGAGGAAGGCATTCAAGACATGATCCAGAGGAAGACGTACAAGACATGATCCAGAGGAAGGAGTACAAGACATGATCCAGAGGAAGACGTACAAGACATGATCCAGAGGAAGACGTACAAGACATGATCCAGAGGAAGACATACAAGACATGATCCAGAGGAAGGTGTACAAGACATGATCCAGAGGAAGATAAACAAGACATGATCCAGAGGAAGATGTACAAAACATGATCCAGAGGAAGACGTACAAAACATGATCCAGAGGAAGGCGTACAAGACATGATCCAGAGGAAGGCATTCAAGACATGATCCAGAGGAAGACGTACAAGACATGATCCAGAGGAAGGAGTACAAGACATGATCCAGAGGAAGACGTACAAGACACGACCCAGAGGAAGGTGTACAAGACATGATCCAGAGGAAGACGTACAAGACATGATCCAGAGGGAGGTGTACAAGACAAAAAAGACGTATAAGACATGATCCAGAAGAATACATTGTATGTATACATGAAAGGGATGTTGGTGCCATACACACTAAACTGATTCTGGTTTAGACCACACAACTTTCCACATGATCCAGAAGAAGGCATATAGGACATCACTCAGAGGAAGACGTACAAGACATGACCCAAAAGCAGACGTACAAGGCATTATCCAGAGGAAGACATACAAGACATGATCCAGAGGAAGACATACAAGACATGATCCAGAGGAAGGTTTACAAGACATGATCCAGAGGAAGATAAACAAGACATGATCCAGAGGAAGACGTACAAAACATGATCCAGAGGAAGACGTACAAAACATGATCCAGAGGAAGGCGTACAAGACATGATCCAGAGGAAGGCATTCAAGACATGATCCAGAGGAAGACGTACAAGACATGATCCAGAGGAAGGAGTACAAGACATGATCCAGAGGAAGACGTACAAGACATGATCCAGAGGAAGACGTACAAGACATGATCCAGAGGAAGACGTACAAGACATGATCCAGAGGAAGGAGTACAAGACATGATCCAGAGGAAGACGTACAAGACATGATCCAGAGGAAGACGTACAAGACATGATCCAGAGGAAGACGTACAAGACATGATCCAGAGGAAGGTGTATAATACATGATCCAGAGGAAGACGTACAAGACATGATCCAGAGGAAGATGTACAAGACATGATCCAGAGGAAGATGTACAAGACATGATCCAGAGGAAGGAGTACAAGACATGATCCAGAGGAAGACGTACAAGACATGATCCAGAGGAAGGAGTACAAGACATGATCCAGAGGAAGACGTACAAGACATGATCCAGAGGAAGACGTACAAGACATGATCCAGAGGAAGACGTACAAGACATGATCCAGAGGAAGGAGTACAAGACATGATCCAGAGGAAGACGTACAAGACATGATCCAGAGGAAGACGTACAAGACATGATCCAGAGGAAGACGTACAAGACATGATCCAGAGGAAGGTGTATAATACATGATCCAGAGGAAGACGTACAAGACATGATCCAGAGGAAGATGTACAAGACATGATCCAGAGGAAGATGTACAAGACATGATCCAGAGGAAGGAGTACAAGACATGATCCAGAGGAAGACGTACAAGACATGATCCAGAGGAAGATGTACAAGACATGATCCAGAGGAAGGAGTACAAGACATGACCCAAAGGCAGACGTACAAGACATGATCCATAGGAAGACGTACAAGACACGATCCAGAGGAAGACGTACAATACATGATCCAGAGGAAGGTGTATAAGACACGATCCAGAGGAAGACGTACAAGACATGATCCATAGGAAGACGTACAAGACACGATCCAGAGGAAGACGTACAAGACATGATCCAGAGGAAGGTGTATAAGACATGATCCAGAGGAAGGTGTATAAGACATGATCCAGAGGAAGGAGTACAAGACATGATCCAGAGGAAGGAGTACAAGACATGATACAGAGGGAGGTGTACAAGACATGACCCAGAGGAAGACGTACAAGACATGATCCAGAGGAAGGTGTACAAGACATGATCCAGAGGAAGATGTACAAGACATGATCCAGAGGAAGATGTACAATACATGATCCAGAGGAAGACGTACAAGACATGATCCAGAGGAAGACGTACAAGACATGATCCAGAGGAAGGCGTACAAGACATGATCCAGAGGAAGACGTACAAGATGTGATCCAGAGGAAGACGTACAAGACATGATCCAGAGGAAGGAGTACAAGACACGATCCAGAGGAAGACGTACTAGACATGATCCAGAGGAAGACGTACAAGACATGATCCAGAGGAAGGAGTACAAGACATGATCCAGAGGAAGACGTACAAGACATGATCCAGAGGAAGATGTACAATACATGATCCAGAGGAAGATGTACAAGACATGATCCAGAGGAAGACGTACAAGACACGATCCAGAGGAAGACGTACAAGACACGATCCAGAGGAAGACGTACAAGACATGATCCAGAGGAAGACGTACAAGACACGATCCAGAGGAAGACGTACAAGACACGATCCAGAGGAAGACGTACAAGACACGATCCAGAGGAAGACGTACAAGACATGATCCAGAGGAAGACGTACAAGACATGATCCAGAGGAAGGCGTAGAAGACATGATCGAGAGGAAGACGTAGAAGACATGATCCAGAGGAAGGTGTAGAAGACATGATCCGGAGGAAGGCGTATAAGACATGATCCAGAGGAAGACGTACAATACATGATCCAGAGGAAGACGTACAAGACATGATCCAGAGGAAGGCGTAGAAGACATGATCCAGAGGAAGGTGTACAAGACATGATCCGGAGGAAGGCGTATAAGACATGATCCAGAGGAAGACGTACAATACATGATCCAGAGGAAGGTGTACAAGACATGATCCGGAGGAAGGCGTATAAGACATGATCCAGAGGAAGACGTACAATACATGATCCAGAGGAAGATGTACAAGACATGATCCAGAGGAAGACGTACAAGACATGATCCAGAGGAAGGCGTACAAGACATTATCCAGAGGAAGACGTACAATACATGATCCAGAGGAAGACGTACAAGACATGATCCAGAGAAAGGAGTACAAGACATGATCCAGAGGAAGGCGTACACGACATGATCCAGAGGAAGGTGTATAAGACATGATCCAGAGGAAGGCGTACACGACATGATCCAGAGGAAGGTGTATAAGACATTATCCAGAGGAAGACGTACAAGACATGATCCAGAGGAAGACGTACAATACATGATCCAGAGGAAAACGTACAATACATGATCCAGAGGAAGACGTACAATACATGATCCAGAGGAAGATGTACAATACATGATCCAGAGGAAGACGTACACGACATGATCCAGAGGAAGGAGTACAAGACATGATCCAGAGGAAGACGTATAAGACATGATCCAGAGGAAGGTGTACAAGACATGATCCAGAGGAAGACGTACAAGACATGATCCAGAGGAAGACGTACAAGACATGATCCAGAGGAAGGTGTACAAGACATGATCCAGAGGAAGACGTACAAGACATGATCCAGAGGAAGGTGTATAAGACATGATCCAGAGGAAGACGTACATGACATGATCCAGAGGAAGACGTATAAGACATGATCCAGAGGAAGACGTACAAGACATGATCCAGAGGAAGACGTACAAGACATGATCCAGAGGAAGACGTACATGACATGATCCAGAGGAAGACGTACAAGACATGATCCAGAGGAAGACGTACAAGACATGATCCAGAGGAAGACGTACAAGACATGATCCAGAGGAAGACGTACAAGACATGATCCAGAGGAAGGAGTACAAGACATGATCCAGAGGAAGACGTACAATACATGATCCAGAGGAAGATGTACAATACATGATCCAGAGGAAGACGTACAATACATGATCCAGAGGAAGGCGTAGAAGACAAGATCGAGAGGAAGACGTAGAAGACATGATCCAGAGGAAGGCGTAGAAGACATGATCCAGAGGAAGGTGTACAAGACATGATCCGGAGGAAGGCGTATAAGACATGATCCAGAGGAAGACGTACAAGACATGATCCAGAGGAAGGCGTACAGGACATGATCCAGAGGAAGGCTTATATGACATATTTGATATAGAAACACATCCACCTCAATTTAAAGTAATCAGCTGAGTTGGATATAAGTATCAATAGGATCCCATCACTCATTTTATGTATCTTTTTACTGACTATAAGAGACCCAATTTAAAACTGAAATGAAATTTTCTTATATTTTGCATTTCCTGACCCCCTCCTTCCCCCCTCATCAACATGTTAATGACCTCATGACATACCCTATTTTAGATCCAGTGATGTCATCACTGGGTTTCTTCTCTTCTCTATGTAATGCAGGCAGATCATGGCTTGTGGGAGGGGCCAGCAGGGTACTGTATATAACTTCCTAAAAACATCATCGCACCCTGCCTCGGTACTCCTCTAAGCCCTGAAGCCATTTCAGTCCAGGAGAGGAGCCGCTACACCTGTGCAAGACTGAAGGGAAGGCCGGAGGAAGGATTATTTAGGATTATTGGACTTAACCAGATTATATTTTGCTATATAACATTCATGGCTCACTTTTATATTGCATCGTAAGTGTTATCACTTCCATCTAAAGGGACGATGATATATGCCGCAGTCTACATAAATATCACCGATGCACCGTTGCCATTTCCTGGAAATGTTGAAGATCAGTAACAGCACGAAGGCGTCCACACATCGGTATAACGAGGTGACGGTAATGTGCGGCCTCACAGACACGCAATATTCTCTGCAGGGTTTGAGTGAACTATCATCTGCTGGTGGAGGAGGGTGGAGGAGGGTGGATGAGGAGGGTGGAGGAGGGTGGATTGGGGTGGAGGAGGGTGAAGGAGGGTGAAGGAGGGTGAATGGAGGTGGATGGGGGTGGAGGAGGGTGGAGGAGGGTGAAGGAGGGTGGAGGAGGGTGGAGGAGGGTGGATTGGGGTGGAGGAGGGTGAAGGAGGGTGAAGGAGGGTGAATGGAGGTGGATGGGGGTGGAGGAGGGTGGAGGAGGGTGAAGGAGGGTGGAGGAGGGTGGAGGAGGGTGGATTGGGGTGGAGGAGGGTGGAAGGAGGGTGAAGGAGGGTGGATGGGGGTGGAGGAGGGTGGATGGAGGGTGAAGGAGGGTGAAGGAGGGTGAATGGAGGTGGATGGGGGTGGAGGAGGGTGGAGGAGGGTGGATTGGGGTGGAGGAGGGTGGATGGAGGTGGAGGAGGGTGAAGGAGGGTGGATGGGGGTGGAGGAGGGTGAAGGAGGGTGGATGGAGGTTGAGGAGAGGGATGGGGGTGGAGGAGGGTGGAGGAGGGTGGATTGGGGTGGAGGAGGGTGGATGGAGGTGGAGGAGGGTGAAGGAGGGTGGATGGGGGTGGAGGAGGGTGAAGGAGGGTGGATGGAGGTTGAGGAGAGGGATGGGGGTGGAGGAGGGTGGAGGAGGGTGGATTGGGGTGGAGGAGGGTGGAAGGAGGGTGAAGGAGGGTGGATGGGGGTGGAGGAGGGTGAAGGAGGGTGAATGGAGGTGGATGGGGGTGGAGGAGGGTGGAGGAGGGTGGATTGGGGTGGAGGAGGGTGGATGGAGGTGGAGGAGGGTGAAGGAGGGTGGATGGGGGTGGAGGAGGGTGAAGGAGGGTGGATGGAGGTTGAGGAGAGGGATGGGGGTGGAGGAGGGTGGAGGAGGGTGGATTGGGGTGGAGGAGGGTGGAAGGAGGGTGAAGGAGGGTGGATGGGGGTGGAGGAGGGTGGATGGGGGTGGAGGAGGGTGGATGGGGGTGGAGGAGGGTGAAGGAGGGTGAATGGAGGTGGATGGGGGTGGAGGAGGGTGGAGGAGGGTGGATTGGGGTGGAGGAGGGTGGAAGGAGGGTGAAGGAGGGTGAATGGAGGTGGATGGGGGTGGAGGAGGGTGGAGGAGGGTGGATTGGGGTGGAGGAGGGTGAAGGAGGGTGAAGGAGGGTGAATGGAGGTGGATGGGGGTGGAGGAGGGTGAAGGATCGCGGGCACCCGGCGGACATCGAGTCCGCGTGCGCACGGTGGGAAATTCCGGCCGTGCCATTTTGCCGACTTATATCTACAGGAGCCGGTCGCCAAGCGGTTAACTTATATTTACACGTTTCACATTGAAAAAAGCGCAAAATAAAAAAAAATAAAAAATGTAATTTGTAAATAACTTTTTAGTTCTTTGTACCATTGCTGACAGCTGACGTGTAAACAAAATTTGGTATTGGTGACTAAAAAAAAAAAAAAAGTATCGGTACTCGTAAAATAAATTATATTGGTGCATCCCTACTTAGAGCATATAGAGAGTCCGAATCTCTGAATCTCCGAAAAAACTAAAAATTAATCCGAATATTAATTTGGAAAGGAAACGACCCGCACGTGTCCAGCCTTGACCAATTCCATAGTTGTGGGATTCAAGTTGTGTAAATTTTGTCACAAACAGAAAATAAATATCAGCAAATAAAGAGAAGAGGCGAGGACGGCGGAGGGAAGGAAATCCCCGTGTAACATTCATACAATCCGCGTTGTCTTACCGGTGGAAGGGCAGAACGTTCAGTAGACTCCCATGGTAGAGCGCCATTTTTATTGGCAACCGGATCTTATACTCCTCTGGTTCCGTCTAGAAGGAAAATAGAGAAATGGTAAGAGATACAACACAGTTATTATACATTATCCCTTTACAGATGTAACATCGGATTACTGGGCGAGATAGCTTGTGACACCCCCCCCCCCCCCAAATACCCCCCCCCCCTCCCCCTACATTGCAGAACACATGCACAGTCCATGAAAACACCATGAAATCGTACATGAAGTGAACATTTTTTAGCTGTATTTATAAATGGAATTTAGGACGTCATTCGTGTGATCCGTTTTAAAGTCAATGGCAAATCAATTTTGACCATCAAAGTTAAGAAGCAAAGGGGGCTGCCAAACAACGGGCATGGGGGGGACTGCCAGGGGACACATGTACTAAAGAAAAAATAAAATAAAATAATGTTTAAAAATACCATTCAGCAGGGAGAAGAGCTTTTTTAATTATAAAATGAAAAATGCATGTTTGTTGGAGGCCTTACCACTTGCTGACTTTTTCTGACATTTGTTGTTTACAAGTAAAAATCTGTATTTTTTGCTAGAAAATCAACCCCTAAACGTTACATTTTTTTTTTTTTTTTTTTTAGAGAATAACATGGCGGTCATTGCAATATTTTATTTCACATGTTATTTGCTCAGCGGCCTTTTAAAATTTTTTGGGTTGGAAAAAATACACTGAATGAAGTAAAAAAAAACTTTTTTTTTTAAGTTTTAAAGTTAGCCCAATTCTTTTTGTATAATGTGAAAGATGATGTTATGCCGAGTAAGTAGATACCCAACATGTCACGCTTTAAAATTGCGCGCGCTTGTGGAATGTCGACAAACTACGATACATAAAAATCTACATAGGCGACAGTGGCGTTGTTAGGCGGGTGCGGGGGGTGCGGGCCGCACCCGGGTGACAACCGCCAAAGGGGTGACACCCGTGGGTAGCGGCACCGCTAACACTGCCGCCGCCCTGTGTCTCACCGTCACTGCGGCTGTGTCCCTCAGCGGAGCGGAACGAAGCCGCCTCCCGCTCCTCTCTGTTTACATCCACAGAGGAGGAGGAGGAGCTCGAGGGACACACATCGCTGTGTGTATCTGAGGTCTGTAAGGGGGGTGTCTGTACTAAGGGGTGTCTATACTGGGGGGTCTGCACTGGGGGTGTTTGTGCACTGGGGGTTGTCTAAAATGGGGGTTCTTCACTGGGGGGGGGTGTCTGCACCCAGGGGGGTGTCTGTACTATGGGGGGTCTGCACTGGGGGGTCTGCACTGAGGGGGGTATCTGTACTGCTGGGGGGGTGGGCCTGGGGGGTGTCTGTACTGAGGGGGGTCTGCACTAAGGGAGGGGTGTCTGTACTGCTGGGGGGGGGGGGTCTGCACTGGGGGGGTCTGCACTGAGGGGGATGTCTGTACTGGGGGGGGGGGGGGTCTGTACTGCTGGGGGGTCTGCACTGGGGGGTGTCTGTACTGAGGGGGGTCTGCACTAAGGGAGGGGTGTCTGTACTGCTGTACTGCTGGGGGGGTCTGCACTGAGGGGGGATGTCTGTACTGCTGGGGGGGTCTGCACTGGGGGGGGGTGTCTGCACTGAGGGGGGTCTGCACTAAGGGAGGGGTGTCTGTACTGCTGGGGGGGTCTGCACTGAGGGGGGTGTCTGTACTGAGGGGGGTGTCTGTACTGCTGGGGGGGTCTGCACTGGGGGGGTGTCTGTACTGAGGGGGGTCTGCACTAAGGGAGGGGTGTCTGTACTGCTGGGGGGGTCTGCACTGAGGGGGATGTCTGTACTGAGGGGGATGTCTGTACTGCTGGGGGGTCTGCACTGAGGGGGATGTCTGTACTGAGGGGGGTCTGCACTGAGGTGGGGGTGTCTGCACCGAGGTGGGGGTGTTTGTACTGATGGAGGGGTCTGAACTGAAGGGGTGTCTGTACTGAGGGAGGAGGTTTATACTGAGGGAGGGGTCTATATTGATGGAGGGGGGTCTGTAGTTAGTGGAGGGGGGTCTGTACTGAGGGGGGACTATAGTTGGTGGAGGGGTGACACCATTTTTTTTCGCATCGGGTGACACCAACCCTAGTGACGCCACTGATAGGTGACACTTTAACATTTTTTTACAAGTTACCTGTTTAGAGTTACAGAGGAGGTCTAGTACTAGAATTATTGCTCTCGCTCTAACGATCGCAGCGATTCCTCACATGTGTGGTTTGAACACCGTTTGCATATGCGGGCGCGACTTATGCATGCGTTCGCTTCTGCGCACGAGCTCAGAGGGATGGGAGTGCTTTACTTTTTTTTTTTTCTTTATATATTTTTTTTTTTTTACTTTATATATATTTTTTTTTACACTGTCCCTTTAATCTGGCGGTGGAGAGGTGAGTGCGGACCTGGGGAAGGTTTGTTTGCCATCCCCCAAAAATTTTTAGCACCAGCCGCCACTGCGTACCACCAATGGCGCCCTAGGACATTGCCTATGAGATCTAGAGAGGAACCCAACCCTGAAAGGACCACAAGCGATGTGTCGATTTCTGGCTGCGAACAATTAGAAAACCATCAAGAAGATTTGTACTTTTCCTACTGGAAATGATTCTGTATCGGGACGGAGAGTGCAGAGAGTCGTTCGTTTCATCCAACAAATTACTTACAATAAATAACAATATGAAGTCATTTTGTTCCATCAAAGCTTCTTCCTCCTCCGGAATCACATTCTGGATTATTAGATCTCTGCAAAATCTTTCTACATTCTTCATTCATCATCACAGATCAGAGCAAACCAGCAAGGCCGAGATTCTAAAGTCTGGCTGTAAAGGCCTTCGATCCGACTGGGAATTGTTATTGAGGAATAGAAAACACTTCGGGGTCGGTTTATAAAAAAATAAAAAATAAAGTTGGCCTGTCGATGTCTCGGCATTCATGTAATGGTTGTGAATAATACCAGCAATGCTTGTAATATGTGTGATAGACATGTGCAATTCGTTTCGTTTTTTTTTGTTATTTTCATTCATTCGTTATCGTACGAATGAACGAACGATTCGGTAAAAATTTTAACGAATAACGAATCGTTCGAATCGAAAACAACGAAAATCCGAAAAAAACAAATTAGAAACAACGAATCTACGAATGAAGAAAATCCGAAAAAACTAAAACAGGAACAACGAAAATCAAAATGAACGAAAAAATTTGTACATTCGTAATTTTTTTTTTGTTGAATTGGTAATTTTCCGTGTCCCTTACAATGGCGCTGCTTAACGTGCCTCGAATGGATTGAACGAAAAAATTCGTACATTCGTAACTTTTTTTTTTTTTTTCGAATCGTAATTTTTCGTGTTTCTTACAATGGCGCTGCTAACGTGCCTCGAATGGATTGAACGAAAAAAATTCGTACATTCGTAACTTTTTTTTTTGTTGAATTGGTAATTTTCCGTGTCCCTTACAATGGCGCTGCTTAACGTGCTTCGAATGGATTGAACGAAAAAATTCGTACATTCGTAACTTTTTTTTTTTTTTTTCGAATCGTAATTTTTCGTGTCCCTTACAATGGCGCTGCTTAACGTGCCTCAAATGGATTGAACGAAAAAATTCGTACATTCGTAACTTTTTTTTTTTTTTTTTCTAATCGTAATTTTTCGTGTTTCTTACAATGGCGCTGCTTAACGTGCTTCGAATGGATTGAACGAAAAAATTCGTACATTCGTAACTTTTTTTTTTTTTTCCGAATCGTAATTTTCCGTGTCTCTTACAATGGCGCTGCTTAACGTGCCTCGAATGGATTGAACGAAAAAATTCATACATTCGTAACTTTTTTTTTTCGATTCGTAATTTTCCGTGTCTCTTACAATGTAATAATAGCATACACATTACATAACATTATGAATTATGCTCCGATTACGAATCTACGAATGTTACGAATGTACGAATAAATACGAATGCGTCCAAATTTCGAATAAACGAAAATTAAACTAACGAAAAAACGAATGAACGAAAAAATAACTCTAACAAAAATACGAATCGTTACAAATACCGACGACTTACGAATTTACGAATTGTTACGAATCAACGTAAACGAAAAAAACAAAACGAAAATAAACAAATTTTTTTGTTGTGCACATGTCTAATGTATGAAATCTATAGAAGATAGGACTGATATGGTACCAGCGAAGGACATCGAAACAAAATAATGCTAAATAAGTTTATTACAAATTATTTAAAAATCATTATTTTGTTTCGATGTCCTTCACTGGTACCATATCAGTCCTATCTTCTATAAATATCATAGAGGATGAGGTACCCCCATAGCCCATATAACCCCAAAATAAATATGCGTGAAATGTCAGTATCTATTTCTTTCCTTTTACAGGAGGAACAGAATTCACTAATGTTTGATTCTAAGAGAAAAAATAAGCCTTTTGAACATTTGATAGACATGTGCACAATAGAAAAATTTGTTTAGTTTCTGTTCGTTTCCGTTGATTCGTAACGATTCGTAATTCGTAAGTCGTCGGTGTTCGTATTCGTAACGATTCGTATTTTCGTAAGAGTTATTTTTTCGTTGATTCGTTTTTCCGTTAGTTTAATTTTCGTTTATTCGAAATTCGGACGCATTCGTATTTTCGTAGATTTAGTTACATTCGTACTTTCGTAAGATTGATTTATTCGTACTTTCGTAACATTGTTTTCGTAGATTGGTAATCGGAGCATAATTCATAATGTTATGTAATGTGTATGCTATTATTACATTGTAAGAGACACGGAAAATTACGAATCGAAAAAAAAGTTACGAATGTACGAATTTTTTCCTTCAATACATTCGAAGCACGTTAGGCAGCGCCATTGTAAGAGACACGGAAAATTACCAATCAAAAAAAAAAAAGTTACGAATGTACGAATTTTTTCGTTCAATCCATTCAAAGCACGTTAGGCAGCGCCATTGTAAGAGACACGGAAAATTACGAATCGCAAAAAAAAAAAAAGTTACGAATGTACGAATTTTTTCGTTCAATTCATTCAAAGCACATTAAGAAGCGCCATTGTAAGAGACACGGAAAATTACGAATCAAAAAAAAAAATAAAAGTTACAAATGTACGAATTTTTTTCATTCAATCCATTCGAAGCACGTTAAGCAGCGCCATTGTAAGAGACACGGAAAATTACGAATCGCAAAAAAAAAAAAAAAAAGTTACGAATGTACGAATTTTTCCGTTCAATCCATTCGAAGCACGTTAAGCAGCGCCATTGTAAGAGACACGGAAAATTAGGAATCAAAAAAAAAAAGTTACGAATGGACGAATTTTTTCGTTCAATCCATTCGAAGCACGTTAAGCAGCGCCATTGTAAGAGACACAGAAAATTACGAATCGCAAAAAAAAAAAAAAAAAAGTTACGAATGTACGAATTTTTCCGTTCAATCCATTCGAAGCACATTAGGCAGCGCCATTGTAAGAGACACGGAAAGTTACGAATCAAAAAAAAAAAAGTTACGAATGTACGAATTTTTTCGTTCAATCCATTCGAAGCACGTTAAGCAGCGCCAATGTAAGAGACACGGAAAATTACGAATCGCAAAAAAAAAAAAAAAAAAAAAGTTACGAATTTTTTTTGTTCAATCCATTCGAAGCACGTTAAGCAGCGCCATTGTAAGGGACACGGAAAGTTACGAATCAAAAAAAAAAGTTACGAATGTACGAATTTTTCCGTTCAATCAATTCGAAGCACGTTAAGCGCCATTGTAAGAGACACGGAAAGTTACGAATCAAAAAAAAAAGTTACGAATTTTTTTGTTCAATCCATTCGAGGCACGTTAAGCAGCGCCATTGAAAGAGACACGGAAAATTACCAATTCAACAAAGAAAAAAAGTTACGAATGTACAAATTTTTTCGTTTATTTTGATTTTCGTCGTTCCTGTTTTCGTTTTTCGGATTTTCTTCTTTCGTACATTTGTTGTTTCTAATTAGTTTTTTTTGCGGATTTTCGTTGTTTTTCGGATTCGTTCGATTCGAACGATTCGTTATTCGTTAAAATTTTTAGCGAATCATTCGTTCATTCGTACGAAACCGAACAAACGAAAAAAAAACAAAAAAAAAAACAAAACGAATTGCACATGTCTACTATGAAAGATGAAGTTACGCCGAGTAAATAGATACCTAGCATGGCACGCTTTAAAATTGCGCACGCTCGTGGAATGGCGCCAAACTTCAGTACTTAAAAATCTCCATAGGCGGCGCTTTAAATTTTTTTTTACAGATTACATGTTTAGAGATACAGAGAAAGTCTAGTGCTAGAATTATTGCTCTCGCTCTGACGATCGCGTTGTATGTAACCTGTGTGTATCTGGTTCTGATACTATCCAGTCCCTCACCAGACACTCACCTCACCGCACGTCCCTGTGAAGATTGAAACTCATGCGTTTCATCGCAGAGGCACAAAACAGAATAGATACAAACATAGCAAAGTTATTTGTATCTCCCATGTCTGATCAGTGTTTATAAACAATGTTACTTTGTATCTCTCCATCTCCTGTCTGATCAATGTTTATAAACAATGTTACTTTGTATCTCTCTATCTCCCGTCTGATCAATGTTTATAAACAATGTTACTTTGTATCTCTCTATCTCCCGTCTGATCAATGTTTATAAACAATGTTACTTTGTATCTCTCTATCTCCTGTCTGATCAATGTTTATAAACAATGTTACTTTGTATCTCTCTATCTCCCGTCTGATCAATGTTTATAAAACAATGTTACTTTGTATCTCTCTATCTCCCGTCTGATCAATGTTTATAAACAATGTTACTTTGTATCTCTCTATCTCCTGTCTGATCAATGTTTATAAACAATGTTACTTTGTATCTCTCTATCTCCCGTCTGATCAATGTTTATAAACAATGTTACTTTGTATCTCTCCATCTCCCGTCTGATCAATGTTTATAAACAATGTTACTTTGTATCTCTCTATCTCCCGTCTGATCAATGTTTATAAACAATGTTACTTTGTATCTCTCTATCTCCCGTCTGATCAATGTTTATAAACAATGTTACTTTGTATCTCTCTATCTCCCGTCTGATCAATGTTTATAAACAATGTTACTTTGTATCTCTCTATCTCCCGTCTGATCAATGTTTATAAACAATGTTACTTTGTATCTCTCCATCTCCTGTCTGATCAATGTTTATAAACAATGTTACTTTGTATCTCTCTATCTCCTGTCTGATCGATGTTTATAAACAATGTTACTTTGTATCTCTCTATCTCCTGTCTGATCGATGTTTATAAACAATGTTACTTTGTATCTCTCCATCTCCTGTCTGATCAATGTTTATAAACAATGTTACTTTGTATCTCTCTATCTCCCGTCTGATCAATGTTTATAAACAATGTTACTTTGTATCTCTCTATCTCCCTGTCTGATCAATGTTTATAAACAATGTTACTTTGTATCTCTCTATCTCCCGTCTGATCAATGTTTATAAACAATGTTACTTTGTATCTCTCTATCTCCCGTCTGATCAATGTTTATAAACAATGTTACTTTGTATCTCTTTATCTCCTGTCTGATCAATGTTTATAAACAATGTTACTTTGTATCTCTCTATCTCCTGTCTGATCGATGTTTATAAACAATGTTACTTTGTATCTCTCTATCTCCTGTCTGATCGATGTTTATAAACAATGTTACTTTGTATCTCTCTATCTCCCGTCTGATCAATGTTTATAAACAATGTTACTTTGTATCTCTCTATCTCTTGTCTGATCAATGTTTATAAACAATGTTACTTTGTATCTCTCTATCTCCTGTCTGATCGATGTTTATAAACAATGTTACTTTGTATCTCTCTATCTCCCGTCTGATCAATGTTTATAAACAATGTTACTTTGTATCTCTCTATCTCTTGTCTGATCAATGTTTATAAACAATGTTACTTTGTATCTCTCTATCTCCTGTCTGATCGATGTTTATAAACAATGTTACTTTGTATCTCTCTATCTCCCGTCTGATCAATGTTTATAAACAATGTTACTTTGTATCTCTCTATCTCTCGTCTGATCAATGTTTATAAACAATGTTACTTTGTATCTCTCTATTCCAGGCAGAACTAAGGCAATTCTGTCCCGGATTCCAAACGGCCAAGTGTCACCAAGGCCAATGTATAAATATGGGAAACATTAGTTCGTATCCATGTTCCTGTGTGCGTCGATCTTCTATTGCTCTGGGCAGCAGGTATAAAAAGCAATGGGTGTAGTTCCTGCTCTGCTACTGCATGAATCAGACGGTCCCGACACAGCGGAGGAGCTGGGGGGAGGGGGCGGACACATAGTTTGTGAGGGTGTTGTATTTTTTTGATCCGCATTATGGGAAATCAGAATTGAATTGTCCCTTATTTTCTAACTGGAATGATTTATTCTCCACCAATCAGCGTTTCCTGCGCTCAGGAAAACTCCCCAATGTTATGGCAACGCATCAAAAATAAAACAGCGTCACAATCTACCCCATTACATTTCACTTCCATAAAATCCATCATGTAATAACCGTCATTGGTACGCCCCCCCTCCCCCACCCCCTCCCTCTCCACACACAACTGAAACGTCTACAAGTTAGCGGCGCGCTCCGCGTCATTTGCGTCCAATAAATGATTACGAAGAACGGAGACGACACGCGTTTCGCCCCTCATCTCCGCTGAACAGAACATTATCTGGTTTGAAAAACGCAGTAATCTTAGCGGGGGGGGGGGGGGGGGAATGCGTCCGCCACTCACCGTCCAATCCCCGAGACGTTATTGGCTGCGAAGGTCTTCCTCGCCGACGGCTCAACAATCCCCCCCCCCATCCCCCCACCCCGGGTGCAAAGCTGCGCAATGTTTTTATTTTTTACCATTCAAATAATCTTTAATATTATCTTTTACATTTTCCCGGCGTAGATCAAGTGAGATTTACCTCCGAGCGCTTTTCCCGACATCGGACAGAACGCAATTATTAATATCGGAGGAAAAAACAAACAACAAAGGAGGATTTCATTGTGTCGTTATTATCCGAGGTGGAGGAAGCGGATCGTTCTACATTTGGTTCTTTATTGATGCCGGTTTTTAGGGCTCAGTTATAACTAATAGGGGTGCCGATGGAGACACTTTGGGAAAGGTGGAGGAAGGGCGTTCACCCCACATTCACCAGTGCAGGCGCCCACTAGGAGGCTTAGAGCCGAGGATAACCTGACTCCCCCAGCCCCCCATCAACATGATAATGACACTTTTTTTAATAAAACCTCTTTATTTTCATTACATACCTTATTTTACACCCAGTGACATCATCACTGGGTCTCTGTGCTTCTCTATGCAATGCAGACAGATCATGGCTGGTGGGAGGGGCCGGGAGGTTGCTGTACATTGCTTCCTGAAAACATCCCAGCCCTCCCTGCCTCAGTACACCTCTCCAGAGCCCTCAGTCCTGATGCAAGCAGTGGGAGGAGTATTGCAGATATCAAACTACATGTCAGTCTGGAGGAGTGGGCGTTCCATTTAGCTGGTGGGAGGGTGGTTAGAGACCGTGAACAGGATGCAGGAGATGGTTAAAAACTGTGGACATGATACAGGAGATGGTCAGAGACTGTGGACATGATACAGGAGATGGTCAGAGACTGGGGACATGATACAGGAGATGGTCAGAGACTGAGGACATAATACAGGAGATGGTCAGAGACTGAGGACATGATACAGGAGATGGTCAGAGACTGTGGACATGATACAGGAGATGGTTAGAGACTGTGGACATGATACAGGAGATGGCCAGAGACTATGGACATGGTACAGGAGATGGTCAGAGACTGAGGACATGATACAGGAGATGGTCAGAGACTGAGGACATGATACAGGAGATGATCAGAGACTGTGGACAGGATACAGGAGATGGCCAGAGACTGTGGACATGGTACAGGAGATGGTCAGAGACTGAGGACATAATACAGGAGATGGTCAGAGACTGAGGACATGATACAGGAGATGGTCACAGACTGAGGACATGATACAGGAGATGGTCAGAGACTGAGGACATGACACAGGAGATGGTCAGAGACTGTGGACATGATACAGGAGATGGTCAGAGACTGTGGACATGATACAGAAGATGGTCAGAGACTGTGGACATGATACAGGAGATGGTCAGAGACTGAGGACATGATACAGGAGATGATCAGAGACTGTGGACAGGATACAGGAGATGGCCAGAGACTGTGGACATGATACAGGAGATGGTCAGAGACTGTGGACATGATACAGGAGATGGCCAGAGACTGTGGACATGATACAGGAGATGGTCAGAGACTGTGGACATGATACAGGAGATTGTCAGAGACTGTGGACATGATACAGGAGATGGTCAAAGACTGAGGACATGATACAGGAGATGTCCAGAGACTGTGGACATGATACAGGAGATGGTCAGAGACTATGAACATGATACAGGAGATTGTCAGAGACTGTGGACATGATACAGGAGATGGTCAAAGACTGAGGACATGATACAGGAGATGTCCAGAGACTGTGGACATGATACAGGAGATGGTCAGAGACTGTGGGCATGATACAGGAGATGGTCAAAGACTGAGGACATGATACAGGAGATGGTCAGAGATTGAGGATGTGATAGAAGAGATGGTTCAGAGACAGAGGACATGATACAGGAGATGGTCAGAGACTGTGGACATGATACAGGAGATGGTCAGAGACTGTGGACATGATACAGGAGATGGTCAGAGACTGTGGACATGATACAGGAGATGGTCAGAGACTGTGGACATGATACAGGAGATGGCCAGAGACTGTGGACATGATACAGAAGATGGTTAGAGACTGAGGATGTGATACAGGAGATGGTCAGAGACTGAGGACACGATACAGGAGATGGCCAGAGACTGTGGACATGATACAGGAGATGGCCAGAGACTGGGGACATGATACAGGAGATGGTCATAGACTGTGGACATGATACAGGAGATGGTCAGAGACTGTGGACATGATACAGGAGATGGTCAGAGACTGAGGACATGATACAGGAGATGGTCAGAGACTGAGGACATGATACAGGAGATGATCAGAGACTGTGGACAGGATACAGGAGATGGCCAGAGACTGTGGACATGGTACAGGAGATGGTCAGAGACTGAGGACATGATACAGGAGATGGTCAGAGACTGTGGACATGATACAGGAGATGGTCAGAGACTGAGGACACGATACAGGAAATGGTCAGAGACTGCGGACATGAAAGAGGAGAGGGTGAGAGATCACGGAAATACTACAGCAGTCTGTAAATTGCAGCCCTTTGCTTACTTTATCCAGCTCTTGGACCACTATTCCTCCTATTGACACCAATGATGAGGCACTATTCCTCCCACTGATACCAATGATGGGACACTATTCCTCCCACTGACACCAATGATGGGACACTATTCCTCCCACTGACACCAACAATGGCACACTATTCCTCCCACTGACACCAATGATGAGGCACTATTCCTCCCACTGATACCAATGATGGGACACTATTCCTCCCACTGACACCAATGATGGGACACTATTCCTCCCACTGACACCAATGATGGGACACTATTCCTCCCACTGACACCAATGATGGGACACTATTCCTCCCACTGACACCAATGATGGACACTATTCCTCCCACTGACACCAATGATGGGACACTATTCCTCCCACTGACACCAATGATGGGACACTATTCCTCCCACTGACACCAATAATGGGGCACTATTCCTCCCACTGACACCAATGATGGGGCACTATTCCTTCGACTGACCACCAAGACTGAGGCATTATTTAGTCACACTGGCCACAGTCCAGCTCTCCAAAAATCTGAAAGACGGTAAACTGTCTCATTGTTTAGAAAGCTTGGAGACCCCGGCATTAAACAAATGTAGTGCCGGTACTTTTCCAAACGTTGAGGCACAGGCCGCCAGGCACGCAGCATTTTCCTCTCTATCTGGCTCAATAAAGAGTCTAGGGGATGTTTTTTATGTATTTTATTGCCGCAGAACTTGGACGGGCAAATGGGTGGCATGGGATACCCCAAGAGAAAATAAACAACAAGAGAACACTTTGAGCAAAGGGCAGGAAAGGTATAGCGGAATCTAAAGGCCCCTCATCAGAACATCCACAGGGGTCTTCTGAAGAAAAGAGGAGCTGTGAATTCAGCTCAGTACCCAGAATGCCACAGGATCGCCGGTTGTCTCCTTCTGATATCCACCGGGCACTCTACAGTGAGGGAGAAGATAAGGCTCACAATGCCACAGGACAGCTGGGCACCCCTCTTCCAGCTTCCACTGGGCAACCTTCAGTGAGCTCTCTAGACCCAGTCCCGGGACAAGGTCATGCAGTGCCCGGCGGGCAAAGATTAGACATGTGCCATACGTTTCGTTTTTTTCGTTTTTCGTTTTTTTTCGTTATATTCTTTCGTTCGTTTTCGTACGAATGAACGAATCATTCGAATCGTACGAATCCGAATAACAAATCGTAACGAATCGTACGAATCCGATTAACGAATCGTTTGAATCGAACGAATCCGAAAGACAACGAAAATCCGAAAAAAAAAATTAGAAACAACGAATGTACTAATGAAGAAAATCCGAAAAACGAAAACGAACGAAAAAATTCGTACATTCGTAACTTTTTTTTTTTGTTAAATTGGTAATTTTTCGTGTCCCTTACAATGGTGCTGCTAAACGAGCTTCGAATGGATTGAACAAAAAATATTGTACATTCGTAACTTTTTTTTCGATTCGTAACTTTTTTTTCGATTCGTAACTTTTTTTTTTCGATTCGTAACTTTTTTTTTTTTTTTTCGATTTGTAATTTTCCGTGTCTCTATTGAACCAAAAAATTCGTACATTTGTAACTTTTTTTTTGATTCGGAACTTTTTTTTTTTTCGATTCGTAACTTTTTTTTTTTTTTTTTGATTTGTAATTTTCCGTGTCTCTATTGAACCAAAAAATTCGTACATTCGTAACTTTTTTTTCGATTCGTAACTTTTTTTTCGATTCGTAACTTTTTTTTTTCGATTCGTAACTTTTTTTTTTTTTTTTTTAGATTTTTAATTTTACGTGTCTCTATTGAACCAAAAAATTCGTACATTCGTAACTTTTTTTTCGATTCGTACCTTTTTTTTTTAGATTCGTAACTTTTTTTTTGTTTTTCGATTTGTAATTTTCCGTGTCTCTATTGAACCAAAAAATTCAAACATTCGTAACTTTTTTTTCGATTCGGAACTTTTTTTTTTTCGATTCGTAACCCTTTTTTTTTTTTACCGATTTGTAATTTTCCGTGTCTCTATTGAACCCAAAAATTCGTACATTCGTAACTTTTTTTTCGATTCGGAACTTTTTTTTTTTTCGATTCGTAACTTTTTTTTTTTTTTTTTTTTTTCGATTTGTAATTTTCCGTGTCTCTATTGAAGCAAAAAATTCAAACATTCGTAACTTTTTTTTCGATTCGTAACTTTTTTTTTTCGATTCGTAACTTTTTTTTTCGATTTGTAATTTTCCGTGTCTCTATTGAACCAAAAAATTCGTACATTCGTAACTTTTTTTCCGATTCGTAATTTTCCGTGTCCCTTACAATGGCGCTGCTTAACGTGCTTTGAATGGATTGAACCAAAAAATTCGTACATTCGTAACTTTTTTTTCGATTCGTAATATTTTTTTTTTTCGATTCGTAACACTTTTTTTTTTTTTTTTGGCTTTGTAATTTTCCGTGTCTCTATTGAACCAAAAAATTCGTACATTCGTAACTTTTTTTTTCCATTCGTAACTTTTTTTTTTCGATTCGTAACTTTTTTTTTCGATTTGTAATTTTCCGTGTCTCTATTGAACCAAAAAATTCGTACATTCGTAACTTTTTTTTCGATTCGTAACTTTTTTTTTCGATTCGTAACTTTTTTTTTTTTTTTCGATTTGTAATTTTCCGTGTCTCTATTGAACCAAAAAATTCAAACATTCGTAACTTTTTTTTCGATTCGTAACTTTTTTTTCGATTCGTAACTTTTTTTTTTCGATTCGTAACTTTTTTTTTTTTTTTTTTTTCGATTTGTAATTTTCCGTGTCTCTATTGAACCAAAAAATTCAAACATTCGTAACTTTTTTTTCGATTCGTAACTTTTTTTTTCGATTTGTAACTTTTTTTTTTCGATTCGTAAATTATTAAAATGTAATAATAGCATACACATTACATAAAATTATGAATTATGCTCCGATTACGAATCTACGAATGTTACGAATGTACGAATAAATACGAATGCGTCCGAATTTCGAATAAACGAATAAAGGGAAATTAAACGAACTGAAAAACGAATCAACAAAAAAATAACTCTTACGAATGTACGAATCGTTACGAATACGAACACCGACGACTTACGAATGTACGAAACGACGGAAACGAAAAAAACGAAACGAAAAAAATTAATTTTTTTCGGAAACGAAAATAAACGAATTTTTTTGTTGTGCACATGTCTAGCAAAGATGCCAAATTGCTCCCCCTCGTTCATGATGTGTGTGAGGATTCCTATGCCCAGCGGTCACTACTTGTCAGAGTCTTGGAACAGAAGGAAGGTGCCCCCATCCCTATAGTAAACCGTTGTGCCCTGGGCAGCCTTCCCCTCCTGCCCAACCCTTGCCCCGACCCTGTCTAGACCAGGTCCCCAGTAAAAACCCTTTAACTAGGCCCCCCCAGCAATGCTCCAGCAGTCTGCCCATAGGGGCCGAGGCCCCCGCGGGCTGGGGACTCCTCTATCAGGACCGGACCCAGGACCAACTCCACTCACTGGTCCGGACCCTCGTGCCAGGAAAACACAATTGCCTGATTCTCCGAGCCGCGCCCAGGAGCAGAAGACACGCTGTCACCGCGCTCCCAAGAGCTGACAATCCGAACACTTTCATGAATAATGAATAAAACAACAACAAAACTTAGAAGAGCCCCGACACTCCAGAAACCTTTTACATTAATGGAGGCCGGTCTGCAAAGCACAGCGCGTCCCAAACAAATATCACCGCCGATTCCAGCGAGTCGCGGAAAGCTTTTGTGGTCAGCAGAGGAGCGAATATACACTTTGGATGAAAGAGGTTCTGGCAAAAAAACACACCAGACGCTTCTGCGCAACTTCAATCGAGGGAGCGGAAAATCATAACAACGTGCGAATCGGAGCCGAGCAACCCGGAGAAAAAACGGAGTCCGATTACACCGCGCTACGTTCTGGAAAGGGATAATTCCGAGACAGAAAACCGCATGGCAAGGGGAAGCCAACGCGTTATAACGTCAGCAAGAAGAAGATCGATTCCATGTGCTGCCGGAGGGCAACATATTCAACACCACAACCACATTATTATTATACATGTATACAGCTCTGACATATACCGCAGCGCTGTACAGAGATCACCGAGCCAATCACATCAGTCTCTGTACAGAAGAGCTTACACTCTAATGGCCCCTCCCCCCACAATCACAACAGTCTCTGTACAGAGGAGCTTACACTCTAATGTCCCCTCCCCCCACAGTCACATCAGTCTCTGTACAGAGGAGCTTACACTCTAATGTCCCCTCCCCCACAGTCACATCAGTCTCCGTACAGAGGAGCTTACACTCTAATGTCCCCTCCCCCCACAGTCACATCAGTCTCTGTACAGAGGAGCTTACACTCTAATGTCCCCTCCCCCACAGTCACATCAGTCTCTGTACAGAGGAGCTTACACTCTAATGTCCCCTCCCCCCACAGTCACATCAGTCTCTGTACAGAGGAGCTTACACTCTAATGTCCCCTCCCCCCACAGTCACATCAGTCTCTGTACAGAGGAGCTTACACTCTAATGTCCCCTCCCCCACAGTCACATCAGTCTCTGTACAGAGGAGCTTACACTCTAATGTCCCCTCCCCCCCACAATCACATCAGTCTCTGTACAGAGGAGCTTACACTCTAATGTCCCCTCCCCCTACAGTCACATCAGTCTCTGTACAGAGGAGCTTACACTCTAATGTCCCCCCCCCCCACAGTCACATCAGTCTCTGTACAGAGGAGCTTACACTCTAATGTCCCCTCCCCCCACAGTCACATCAGTCTCTGTACAGAGGAGCTTACACTCTAATGTCCCCTCCCCCTACAGTCACATCAGTCTCTGTACAGAGGAGCTTACACTCTAATGTCCCCTCCCCCCACAGTCACATCAGTCTCTGTACAGAGGAGCTTACACTCTAATGTCCCCTCCCCCACAGTCACATCAGTCTCTGTACAGAGGAGCTTACACTCTAATGTCCCCTCCCCCCACAGTCACATCAGTCTCTGTACCAGAGGAGCTTACACTCTAATGTCCCCTCCCCCCACAGTCACATCAGTCTCTGTACAGATGAGCTTACACTCTAATGTCCCCTCCCCCACAGTCACATCAGTCTCTGTACAGAGGAGCTTACACTCTAATGTCCCCTCCCCCCACAGTCACATCAGTCTCTGTACAGAGGAGCTTACACTCTAATGTCCCCTCCCCCACAGTCTCATCAGTCTCTGTACAGAGGAGCTTACACTCTAATGTCCCCTCCCCCCACAGTCACATCAGTCTCTGTACAGAGGAGCTTACACTCTAATGTCCCCTCCCCCACAGTCACATCAGTCTCCGTACAGAGGAGCTTACACTCTAATGTCCCCTCCCCCCACAGTCACATCAGTCTCTGTACAGAGGAGCTTACACTCTAATGCCCCCTCCTCCACAGTCACATCACTCTCTGTACAGAGGAGCTTACACTCTAATGTCCCCTCCCCCACAGTCACATCAGTCTCTGTACAGAGGAGCTTACACTCTAATGTCCCCCTCCCCCACAGTCACATCAGTCTCTGTACAGAGGAGCTTACACTCTAATGTCCCCTCCCCCCACAGTCACATCAGTCTCTGTACAGAGGAGCTTACACTCTAATGTCCCCTCCCCCCACAGTCACATCAGTCTCTGTACAGAGGAGCTTACACTCTAATGTCCCCTCCCCCCACAGTCACATCAGTCTCTGTACAGAGGAGCTTACACTCTAATGTCCCCTCCCCCCCACAATCACATCAGTCTCTGTACAGAGGAGCTTACACTCTAATGTCCCCTCCCCCTACAGTCACATCAGTCTCTGTACAGATGAGCTTACACTCTAATGTCCCCTCCCCCTACAGTCTCATCAGTCTCTGTACAGAGGAGCTTACACTCTAATGTCCCCTCCCCCCACAGTCACATCAGTCTCTGTACAGAGGAGCTTACACTCTAATGTCCCCTCCCCCACAGTCACATCAGTCTCTGTACAGAGGAGCTTACACTCTAATGTCCCCTCCCCCCACAGTCACATCAGTCTCTGTACCAGAGGAGCTTACACTCTAATGTCCCCTCCCCCCACAGTCACATCAGTCTCTGTACAGAGGAGCTTACACTCTAATGTCCCCTCCCCCACAGTCACATCAGTCTCTGTACAGAGGAGCTTACACTCTAATGTCCCCTCCCCCCCACAATCACATCAGTCTCTGTACAGAGGAGCTTACACTCTAATGTCCCCTCCCCCCACAGTCACATCAGTCTCTGTACAGAGGAGCTTACACTCTAATGTCCCCTCCCCCACAGTCTCATCAGTCTCTGTACAGAGGAGCTTACACTCTAATGTCCCCTCCCCCCACAGTCACATCAGTCTCTGTACAGAGGAGCTTACACTCTAATGTCCCCTCCCCCACAGTCACATCAGTCTCTGTACAGAGGAGCTTACACTCTAATGTCCCCTCCCCCCACAGTCACATCAGTCTCTGTACCAGAGGAGCTTACACTCTAATGTCCCCTCCCCCCACAGTCACATCAGTCTCTGTACAGAGGAGCTTACACTCTAATGTCCCCTCCCCCCACAGTCACATCAGTCTCTGTACAGAGGAGCTTACACTCTAATGTCCCCTCCCCCCCACAGTCACATCAGTCTCTGTACAGAGGAGCTTACACTCTAATGTCCCCTCCCCCCACAGTCACATCAGTCTCTGTACAGAGGAGCTTACACTCTAATGTCCCCTCCCCCCACAGTCACATCAGTCTCTGTACAGAGGAGCTTACACTCTAATGTCCCCTCCCCCACAGTCACATCAGTCTCTGTACAGAGGAGCTTACACTCTAATGTCCCCTCCCCCTACAGTCACATCAGTCTCTGTACAGAGGAGCTTACACTCTAATGTCCCCTCCCCCCACAGTCACATCAGTCTCTGTACAGAGGAGCTTACACTCTAATGTCCCCTCCCCCACAGTCACATCAGTCTCTGTACAGAGGAGCTTACACTCTAATGTCCCCTCCCCCCACAGTCACATCAGTCTCTGTACCAGAGGAGCTTACACTCTAATGTCCCCTCCCCCCACAGTCACATCAGTCTCTGTACAGAGGAGCTTACACTCTAATGTCCCCTCCCCCACAGTCACATCAGTCTCTGTACAGAGGAGCTTACACTCCAATGTCCCCCCACAGTCACATCAGTCTCTGTACAGAGGAGCTTACACTCTAATGTCCCCTCCCCCCACAGTCACATCAGTCTCTGTACAGAGGAGCTTACACTCTAATGTCCCCTCCCCCACAGTCACATCAGTCTCTGTACAGAGGAGCTTACACTCTAATGTCCCCTCCCCCTACAGTCACATCAGTCTCTGTACAGAGGAGCTTACACTCTAATGTCCCCTCCCCCCACAGTCACATCAGTCTCTGTACAGAGGAGCTTACACTCTAATGTCCCCTCCCCCACAGTCACATCAGTCTCTGTACAGAGGAGCTTACACTCTAATGTCCCCTCCCCCCACAGTCACATCAGTCTCTGTACAGATGAGCTTACACTCTAATGTCCCCTCCCCCTACAGTCACATCAGTCTCTGTACAGAGGAGCTTACACTCTAATGTCCCCTCCCCCACAGTCACATCAGTCTCTGTACAGAGGAGCTTACACTCTAATGTCCCCTCCCCCACAGTCACATCAGTCTCTGTACAGAGGAGCTTACACTCTAATGTCCCCTCCCCCACAGTCACATCAGTCTCTGTACAGAGGAGCTTACACTCTAATGTCCCCTCCCCCACAGTCACATCAGTCTCTGTACAGAGGAGCTTACACTCTAATGTCCCCTCCCCCACAGTCACACACTATTATTATTATACATTTATATAGCTCTGACATATAGGAGGGTTCTCTTAATTTGGCTTCTTTTCTGGAATATCTGACTATGACCCCGTTGGAAATATTTTTTTTTTATTTTTTTGTCACCAGGACAGGAAAACACAACTATAAAAACCAGACAGAGGTTCTAAACCTTCCAGTGGAGTCACTTGTAAAAAATAAAGTCTTAAATCGGCATTTGGAGTTTTGAGTTCTGATTTCCAAAAATATTCAAAGTTTTGATACCCGACCAATAATGGATCTGCGAGTATCTGGAATGGGAAGTCGCCTGATGACCAGAATAAATATGATTTCTATAAGTGGAGATATTCCAGAAATATCTCCCGATTCCCCTCAATGTCTCCATCACACAACTACAAACTACAAACACACTAAAAGCGGGAGATGAGGCCGGAATAAAGAATTAGAATGTAATTCACCAATTCTATTACTAGAATCCCCCAAAACCTTCAGATCCTTTTCTATCGGAGAGATAATGATGTTCTGGGGAAGAATACCGTCCAAGCGGACGAAACGCGACAATCGGAACCCTAAAATGTTTATATAGTGCTACCACCATAGGGGTGACTGGTATTTACTGGAGGCTGCTAGACATGTGCACAACAGAAAAATTTGTTTATTTTCGTTTCGTTTCTTTCGTTCCGTTGATTCGTAACGATTCGTAAATTCGTAAGTCGTCGTTGTTCGTATTTGTAACGATTAGTATTTTCGTAAGAGTTATTTTTTCGTTGATTCGTTTGTCCGTTAGTTTAATTTTTGTTTATTCTAAATTCGGACGCATTCGTATTTATTCGTACTTTCGTAACATTCGTAGATTCGTAATCGGAGCATAATTCATAATGTTATGTAATGTGTATGCTATTATTACATTTTAAGAGACACGGAAAATTACGAATCGAAAAAAAAAGTTACGAATGTACAAATTTTTTCGTTCAATCCATTCGAAGCACGTTAAGCAGCGCCATTGTAAGAGACACGGAAAATTATGAATCGAAAAAAAAAAAGTTACGAATGTACAAATTTTTTCGTTCAATCCATTCGAAGCACGTTAAGCAGCGCCATTGTAAGAGACACGGAAAACTATGAATCGGAAAAAAAGTTACGAATGTACGAATTTTTTCGTTCAATCCATTCGAGGCGCGTTAAGCAGCGCCATTGTAAGGGACACGGAAAATTACGAATCTAAAAAAAAAAAAAGTTACGAATGTACAAATTTTTTCCTTCAATCCATTTGAAGCACGTTAAGCAGCGCCATTGTAAGAGACACGGAAAATTACGAATCGGAAAAAAAAGTTACGAATGTACGAATTTTTTCGTTCAATCCATTCGAAGCACGTTAAGCAGCGCCATTGTAAGAGACACGGAAAATTACAAATCGAAAAAAAAAAAAAGTTGCGAATGTACGAATTTTTCCGTTCAATCCATTCGAGGCACGTTAAGCAGCGCCATTGTAAGAGACACGGAAAATTACCAATTCAACAAAAAAAAAAAGTTCTGAATGTACAAATTTTTTCGTTCATTTTGATTTTCGTTGTTCCTGTTTTCATTTTTCGGATTTTCTTCTTTCGTAGTTTCGTTGTTTCTAATTTGGTTATTTCGGATTTTCGTTGTTTTTCGTATTCGTTCGATTCGAACGATTCGTTATTCGTAAAAAATTTTAGCGAATCGTTCGTTCATTCGTACGATAACGAATGAACGAATATAACGAAAAAAAACGAAAAAAAAAACGAAACGAATTGCACATGTCTAGAGGCTGCCCGTCCCCCACAAGAACCGGTCCATACACACCGGCGCCAATAACTCTGTCCAGCCTTTATCAACCTTTTTAACCACTTTCAGCCCCGGACCATTTTGCTGGCCTAAGACCAGGCCCCTTTTTGCGATTCGGCACTGCGTCGCTTTAACTGACAATTGCGCGGTCGTGCGACGTGGCTCCCAAACAAAATTGGCGTCCTTTTTTTGCCACAAATAGAGCTTTCTTTTAGCGGTATTTGATCGCCCCTGCGGTTTTAATTTTTTGCGCTATAAACAAAAAAAGAGCGACAATTTTGAAGAAAAAAAAACGCATTATTTTTTACTATAATAAATATCCCCCAAAAATTTATAAAAAAACTTTTTTTTTTCCTCAGTTTAGGCCGATACGTATTCGTCTACATATTTTTGGTAAAAAAAATCGCAATAAGCGAATATTGATTGGTTTGCGCAGAAGTTATAGCGTTTACAAGATAGGGGATAGTTTTATAGCATTTTTATTAATATTTTTTTTTTACTAGTAATGGCGGCGATCTGCGATTTTTATTGTGACTGCGACATTATGGCGGACACATCGGGCATTTTTGACACATTTTTGGGACTATTGTCATTTATACAACAATCAGTGCTATACAAATGCACTGATTGCTGTTTAAATGACACTGGCAGTGAAGGGGTTAACCACTAAGTGTTCCTAGGGGCGTGTTACTAACTGTGGGGGGGGGCGGGCTGTGATTTAGTGAACACTGATCTCTGCTCCAATCACAGGGAGCAGAGATCGGTGTCACTAGTTGCTAGGCAGAACGGGGAGATGCTGTTTACTTCCGCATCTGCCCGTTCAGCCTTTCCTGTGAGACGATCGCCGGTATCCCTGCAGCGATCGAGTCCGCGGGACCCGCGACCGGACTCACGGGGGCCCCGACCGGCGCACGCGCGTACGATGGCACGGCGCAATCTTAAAGGGGACGTACCTGTACGCCCTTTTGCCTGTCCGTGCCATTCTGTCGACGTACATCGTCGTGCGCCGGTCGGGAAGTGGTTAACACAGAGGAACCCTTGAAATAACTTTCAAATATCTATCTTCTATATCTACAACTCATGATACATTAGTGTGGTGGTCAGTGAGAGGAATGCTCCTCACACGTGTGGTCAGTGAGAGGGATGCTCCGTACACGTGTGGTCAGTGAGAGGAATGCTCCTTATACGTGTGGTCAGTGAGAGGAATGCTCCTTACACGTGTGGTCAGTGAGAGGAATGCTCCGTACACGTGTGGTCAGTGAGAGGGATGCTCCTTACACGTGTGGTCAGTGAGAGGGATGCTCCGTACACGTGTGGTCAGTGAGAGGAATGCTCCTTATACGTGTGGTCAGTGAGAGGAATGCTCCTTACACGTGTGGTCAGTGAGAGGAATGCTCCGTACACGTGTGGTCAGTGAGAGGGATGCTCCTTACACGTGTGGTCAGTGAGAGGGATGCTCCGTACACGTGTGGTCAGTGAGAGGAATGCTCCTTATACGTGTGGTCAGTGAGAGGAATGCTCCGTACACGTGTGGTCAGTGAGAGGGATGCTCCGTACACGTGTGGTCAGTGAGAGGGATGATCCTTACACGTGTGGTCAGTGAGAGGGATGCTCCGTACACGTGTGGTCAGTGAGAGGAATGCTCCGTACACGTGTGGTCAGTGAGAGGAATGCTCCGTACACGTGTGGTCATTGGGAAGAATAACCCCTTTACTGATGGTTAAAAAGATCAATGGTGTCGGTGGGAACTTATCTGAGAGGCATAAATTTCCCAGGGAATTCCTAGCAACCTCTAGAGCAGGGATGGCGAACCTTTTTGAGCCCCAGTCCCCAAACTGAAATAAATACCTTGGTTTTGTGTTGCAAAGTGCCAACACAGCAATTCGCGAGAGAGAGAGAGAGAGAGAGAGCGAGAGAGAGGGAGGGGGCAGAGATATGCTGAAAGAGAGAGGGAACAGAGAGAGGGAGAGGGCTGAGAGAGAGGGAGGAGGGGCAGAGAGAGAGGGAGGAGGGGCAGAGAGAGAGAGAGAGAGGGGTGTGAGAGATATGCTGAGAGAGAGGGGGAACAGAGAGAGGGAGGGGGGCTGAGAGAGAGGGGCTGAGAGAGAGAGAGAGGGGCTGAGGGAGAGGGGCTGAGAGACATGCTGAGAGGGGGACAGAGAGAGAGAAGGGGTGTGAAAGATATGCTGAAAGAGGGAACAGAGAGAGGTAGACATGAGCACAACAAAAAAATGTGTTTATTTTCGTTTAGTTTTTTTCGTTTCTTTTTTTTCGTTTCCGTTGATTCGTAAGAGTTATTTTTTTTCGTTGATTCGTTTTTTCGTTAGTTTAATTTTCGGACGCATTCGTATTTATTCGTAACATTCGTAACATTCGTAACATTCGTAATCGAAGCATAATTCATAATTTTATGTAATGTGTATGCTATTATTACATTTTAATAATTTACGAATCGAAAAAAAAAGTTACGAATGTACGAATTTTTTTGTTCAATAGAGACACGGAAAATTACAAATTGAAATAAAAAAAAATAAAAGTTACGAATCGAAAAAAAAAAGTTACGAATCGAAAAAAAAGTTACGAATGTAGGAATTTTTTTGTTCAATCCATTCGAAGCACCTTTAGCAGCCCCATTGTAAGGGACACGGAAAATTAACAATTCAACAAAAAAAAAAGTTACGAATGTACGAATTTTTTCGTTCGTTTTCGTTTTTCGGATTTTCTTCCTTAGTACATTCGTTGTTTCTAATTTGTTTTTTTCGGATTTTCGTTGTTTTTCGGATTCGTACGATTCGAACGATTCGTTCATTCGTATGAAAACGAACAAACGAAAATAACGAAAAAAAAACGAAAAACTGAAAAAAAATAAACGAATTGCACATGTCTAGAGAGAGGGAGGGGGCTGAGAGAGAGGGAGGGAGGGGGTGAGAGAGATGATGAGAGAGAGGAACAACAGAGAGAAGGAGAGGGGCTGAGAGAGAGGTGAGCTGAGAGGGAGGGGGAACAGAAAGAGAAGGGGGACAGAGAGAGATGCGAGAGAGGGGGAACAGAGAGAGGGGGACACAAAGAGGGGGGGCTGAAAGAGAGGGAGGGGGGCTGAGAGGAGAGAGAGACCTCTAGCTCTGTCCTGGACCCTCTCGTGTGCCCACAGAGATGGCTCTGCGTGCCATAGGTTCGCCATCACTGCTCTAGAGGAACCCTAGAGTTTCATAGAAACCTGGTTAGGAGACCCTGGTCTACAGAATGTCTTTTAAGATTTATTGCTTGAAGACATTTTAAGAGGAGAGGGGTGAGGGGAGGGGTCTCCAAACTTTCCAAAAGACCAGTTTACAGTCCTTTAGACTTTAGGGGGGTTGGACTGTGGCTATTGGGAGTAGAAAAGGTCCTATCATCAGTAGGAAAAAAACAATGGCCCATCTTTAGTGTCAGTGGAAGTAACTGTGCCCCATCTTTGGTGTTATTGGGCCCCATTGATGGTGTCATAGGGAGGAATTGTGCCCCATCGTTGGTGTCGTTGGGAGGAATGGTGTCCCTTCATTGGCCTCGGTGGAGGGAACTATCCCCCGTTGTTGGTATCAGTGGATAAAACAGCACCACAAGGGCCAGATTAAAGCAAGCAAAGGGCCATATCTGGCCCCCGGGCCGCAGTTTGGAGACCACTGGGTTAGGGCATAGGATACTCCAAAACGATCAGCACAGCAATTAGAGGACAATCTGCTCCTTAAGTAATTGCGAGTATTGGACCTCTAAAGCCTCTGGGGACCATGAGGCCAGTTTCTGAGCAGTAGAAGTTCTCAGGGCTGAAGACCAGGAGACATCTGGTTACCTTGCACCTCTGTGTAACTACTGGTAGCCAATGTGATTTCCAGAACACTGCGCAGTCACAGAGATCATTTTAGAGTCTTTACTCACTAATCCCCAAGATAGCTGCCACCTTCCAGTGAGTGAGACAGTCCTTCTCAAGACCAGATACCTTGTTGTGTAGTCCTGCAATCAGGTTCTAAGCAGATCCATCCAGGCCCTCAGCCCTCAGCCCTGACACTGATGAGGCCTCTAGAACAGCTGCACAGTCCATGGGCTTCTTGGGGTGGGAGAAGACAAGCTCTCCAGTTCTTATGACAATAGCACAGTGGGAGCGATTCCCCCATCCACCTTGGATGTGTGGACGGCTACCACCTCCAAGCCTCCCAGTGAATGAGACAATCTTTCTCCGGACCAGATACCTTGTGGTGAGGTCCTGCAATCATCTTCTAAGCCAGGGGTGTCATTGTGGGCCACATAAGCATTATGATTGCCCTAAAAAGGGCCGGTTGTATCTGTAAGATTAGATGTCCAGCGCATCCCCTCCCCTTACGTTAGATGTCAAGAGCCACCCCACCATCAGAAGTCGAGTCCATCACTCTCCATTACATCACAGTGCAACCCCTTTCCTTATGCTGCTGCTGGAAGAAGCTGGATGCATTGCTTGAAAGCAGAAAGTAGGGGTCTGGAAGAGGACCAGAGGAGGGCTGGAGCGCTCTTGCAGCTGCAGGAGAGGTGCGAGGGCCACATGAAATGGCCTGGAGGGCCGTATTCAGCCTGCGGGCCTGGTGTTTGACACCTGTGTTCTAAGCAGATCCATCCAGGCCATCAACCCTACTGCACAGTCCATGGGCTGCCTGAAGGCAGCAGCCCCCTCAGGCTCTTGAACTCTCCCAGCTCTCTCCAGTGCTTCAGACAATTTATCACCTTTCTGGCCACCTTCTGGACGCTCCTCTCCAGGGATTGGATGGAGCATGATAAATATTCTGGATAGTTATGTGCATCTCCCTCCCTAAGCTCTGGAAGCTTCTTCCAGAGGCAGGGGGAAGCAATCAAACTCCCAGCCTGTGAAACACTGAACAGACCAGGATACACAACCACTGCTCCCTTGATTGCAGAAGAAGCCAAAATCGAAATCTACCCGGCAACCTACGCTAGGAGAGTGGTACATCCACATCAGCCACGAAGGCATAGCACAGTATGTGTGATATGAGTCGGCCATCCATCTACAAATTGGATGTCTAATGAAACGCTCTGCACAACATTCCAGGAACTTCTTTTTCATGGAGATGGAATTTTATGGTTCTCCGTGTCTGTTAGGATTCTCACTTATCCAGGTCATGATACGTCTAGTAGTAGGTGGTCACATTCAGCTGGACTTGTTCTGTAATCTTGAAATTTGTAGCTTCTACTGGCCACTTCCTCCCAGGTAGATACGTGGAAGACAGATGGTGTTGAAAGCCAAGAACCCTGTGGTTAGAGTGTTGCATGACCGCGCAATTACCAGTTAAAATAACGCAGTGCTGAATAGCAGAAAGTGGCCCGGTCATGAAGGGGGTAAAACCCTCCAGAGCTCAACTGGGTGGAGTCCACCCCACCCGCTGCCATTGGTCCTATAGGAAAGAGCAACTTCTATCCATACCTGGGGACATTTTTAAGCTCATGAGCTTGAGATTCTGTACAAGGAGCAGCGCTATTGTACAAGTATTGAGGCAGATTTGGGGTGGGGTCAACATATCAGGAATTTTGGGGCGGGCCCAACATATCAGGAATTTTGGGGCATGGTCAACATATCAGGAATTTTGGGGCATGGGCAACATATAAGGAATTTTGGGGCGGGCCCAACATATCAGGAATTTTGGGGCGTGGTCAACATATCAGGAATTTTGGGGCATGGCCAACATATCAGGAATTTTGGGGCGGGCCCAACATATCAGGAATTTTGGGGCGTGGTCAACATATCAGGAATTTTGGGGCATGGCCAACATATCAGGAATTTTGGGGCGGGCCCAACATATCAGGAATTTTGGGGCGGGCCCAACATATCAGGAATTTTGGGGCATGGTCAACATATCAGGAATTTTGGGGTGGGGTCAACATATCAGGAATTTTGGGGCGGGGCCAACATATCAGGAATTTTGGGGCGTGGTCAACATATCAGGAATTGTGGGGCGTGGTCAACATATCAGGAATTGTGGGGCGTGGTCAACATATCAGGAATTTTGGGGCATGGGCAACATATAAGGAATTTTGGGGCGGGCCCAACATATCAGGAATTTTGGGGCGTGGTCAACATATCAGGAATTTTGGGGCATGGCCAACATATCAGGAATTTTGGGGCGGGCCCAACATATCAGGAATTTTGGGGCGGGCCCAACATATCAGGAATTTTGGGGCGTGGTCAACATATCAGGAATTTTGGGGCATGGCCAACATATCAGGAATTTTGGGGCGGGCCCAACATATCAGGAATTTTGGGGCGGGCCCAACATATCAGGAATTTTGGGGCATGGTCAACATATCAGGAATTTTGGGGTGGGGTCAACATATCAGGAATTTTGGGGCGGGGCCAACATATCAGGAATTTTGGGGCGTGGTCAACATATCAGGAATTGTGGGGCGTGGTCAACATATCAGGAATTTTGGGGCATGGCCAACATATCAGGAATTTTGGGACGTGGTCAACATATCAGGAATTTTGGGGCAGGCCCAACATATCAGGAATTTTGGGGCATGGTCAACATATCAGGAATTTTGGGGCGGGGCCAACATATCAGGAATTTTGGGACGTGGCCAACATATCAGGAATTTTTGGGCGTGGTCAACATATCAGGAATTTTGGGGCGGGCCCAACATATCAGGAATTTTGGGGCATGGTCAACATATCAGGAATTTTGGGGCAGGGCCAACATATCAGGAATTTTGGGGCGTGGTCAACATATCAGGAATTTTGGGGCAGGGCCAACATATCAGGAATTTTGGGGCGTGGTCAACATATCAGGAATTTTGGGGCGGGCCCAACATATCAGGAATTTTGGGATGGGCCCAACATATCAGAAATTTTGAGGCGGGCCAACATATCAGGAATTTTGGGGCGGGACCAACATATCAGGAATTTTGGGGCATGGCCAACATATCAGGAATTTTGGGGCGTGGTCAACATATCAGGAATTTTGGGGCGGGGCCAACATATCAGGAATTTTGGGGCAGGGCCAACATATCAGAAATTTTGGGGCGTGGCCAACATATCAGGAATTTTGGGGCGTGGCCAACATATCAGGAATTTTGGGGCGGGCCCAACATATCAGGAATTTTGGAGCGGGCCAACATATCAGGAATTTTGGGGCATGGTCAACATATCAGGAATTTTTGGGTGGGCCCAACATATCAGGAATTTTGGGGCATGGCCAACATATCAGGAATTTTGGGGCATGGCCAACTTATCAGGAATTTTGGGGCGGGCCCAACATATCAGGAATTTTAGGGCGGGCCCAACATATCAGGAATTTTGGGGCGGGCCAACATATCAGGAATTTTGGAGCGGGGCCAACATATCAGGAATTTTGGGGCATGGTTAACATATCAGGAATTTTGGGGCGTGGCCCCAAAATATATGCGATATGGAACTCTCAGCAACCCCGATAGCCACAATCACATTAGAATTTAGGAACGGCATTGGTCAGCAGGTTAATCTCACAAAAGGGCGATTTGTTTTCAAACAAAGAGACGACCAAGGAGGTTTCTCATATCCACACGTGCAAACCAAGAAGTAAAACAAAGCTCCACAAAGCGTTATAATGTTTAGGAGCAATATTTATTAAAAAAAGTAATACAATCGAACACTCACATTTGAAGAAGCGATCAAAAAGCTTATTGAACATAACATGGCACAGTAATGATGGCAGCACTCGACCCAACGCGTTTCGTCTGAATAGACGTCACCTGGGGTGTCGTCTATTCATCGTGGCTATCTGGATTGCTGAGAGTTCCATATCACATATAGTGTTTATGACTACAAGCCTGGTTGACTTAGGTGGTATAGGCCTCTCTAAGTCCACCAGTTCCGGTAAACCTTCACTTAATTGGAGGCGGTCCCCTCACAAGATTCCTGCTTACTTCTCTTTTCTACATGTCCATTTTGAGGATTTTTCTGAAAATTTTCGAAAAATAACCACTTCATTACCCGGCCATAGACATATGACGTCCACAAGGTGGATCTCCCATCCTGGGTGGACGTCATATGACGTCCTACCATTCCCGGCCGCCTAGGGAGCGCTCGGGACCCGGTGCGCGTGCCTGGCGGCTGCGATGTCCGCCGGGAACCGCGATTGCCCGGGAAAACAGCAGGACCGCGGAGCTGTGTGTGTAAACACACAGCTCCGGAATGGAGAGGAGACCGATGGTGTGTTCCCAGTACGGAGGATCACTGATCGGTCTCCTCCCCTTGTGAGTCCCCTCCCCCCACACTTAGAATCACTACCATAGGGAACATATTAACCCATGCAGTGCCCCCTAGTGTTAACCCCTTCCCTGCCAGTCACATTTACACAGTCATCAGTGCAATTTTATAGCAACGATCGCTGTGTAAATGTGAATGGTCCCAAAAATGTGTCAAAAGTGTCCGAAGTGTCCGCTGCAATGTTGCAGTCACGAAAAAAAAAAATCGCAGATCGCCGCCATTACTAGTAAAAAAAAAAAAAAAATGCAATAAATCTATCCCCTATTTTGTAGACGCTATAACTTTTGCGCAAACCGATCAATATACGCTTATTGCGATTTTTTTTTACCAAAAATATGTAGAAGAATACGTATCGGCCGAAACTGAGGAAAAAAAAATTTTTTATCCGCTTCCCGACCGCCCACTGCATATATACGTCAGCAGAAGGGCACGGGCAGGCAAAATCACGTACCTGTGGCACGCTTGCGACCCGGTCGGGAGCTCCGTGACCACGGCCGCTGGTGTCCCGCGATCTTGTCACGGAGCTGAAGAACGGGGAGAGGTCTGTGTAAACAAACCTCTCCCCGCGCTTCCTACTCTGCCTGTCAATGATCGGCTGTTCCCTGTCATCGGGAAAGCCGATCAATGACGTCAGACGTCAGCCCCGCCCCTAATGTAAAAAACACACACGTCACAGCCCATAACCCCTCCCCTCCCCCTAGTGGTTAACTCTTTCACTACAACTGTCATTTATACAGGAATCAATGCATTTAAATAGCACTGATTGTTGTATAAATGACAATGGTCCCAAAAATGTGTCAAAAATGTCCGATGTGTCCGCCATAATGTCGCAGTCACAATAAAAATCGCAGATCGCCGCCATTACTAGTAAAAAAAAAATATATTAATAAAAATGCTATAAAACTATCCCCTATTTTGTAAACGCTATAACTTTTGCGCAAACCAATCAATAATCGCTAATTGCGATTTTTTTTACCAAAAATATGTAGAAGAATACGTATCGGCCTAAACTGAGGAAAAAAAATGTTTTTTTATATATTTTTGGGGGATATTTATTACAGCAAAAAGTAAAAAATATTGCATTTTTTTTCAAAATTGTCGCTCTATTTTTGTTTATAGTACAAAAAATAAAAACCGCAGAGGTGATCAAATACCACCAAAAGAAAGCTCTATTTGTGGGGGAAAAAAGGACGTCAATTTTTTTTGGGTGTAACGTCGCACGACCGCGCAATTGTTAGTTAAAGCGACGCAGTGGCGAATCGCAAAAAAGTGCTCTGGTAAAGAAGGGGGTAAAATCGCTCGGTGCTGAAGTGGTTAATAAACTGTTGCTCCGTATTTTGATGCCAATAAATATTCTCATGGCGGACTTCATATTTATTTATTTTCATTTTTTGTCAGTCCATTGATGTTCATCATTTCACTTGGTGGATTTTATGTCACAATTTTCTATCATTTATGATATATAATATCACTGTTTACGCTTCACAATTTTAAGTGCTGCATTTTTCTGTTTTTGTTATATTTCTTCTGTTTGTCTTCGGCTGCTCTTTATTATACAGCACTGTATATGATTTTAGTTTTATAAAGTGGATTTATGGCCTTTGAGTCTATTGAGGAATACATACAGTATAAATAAAAGTATTTGTGCCGGAGTTCCGCTTTAACTTTTACACGACTGGCTTTTTATTTTATTACATTTTTTTATTTTTTATTAGAATATTTATTTCGGCTCCATTTCCTCCTCTGCTGTCTCTTCACCACCTGGAGCTCTAACTGTTCTCTATCCCGGAGCTTATGAGGGCTTAGGGCCCGTCCCAGGGGCCCCGGGGGGATTTGCACATAAGACCCTCTGCCGGTAATGTCTATAAAGTGTAATCTGATGGGAGATTTACCGAACCGCAAAGTGTTTCGAAGAATTTGTTTTCTTTGAAATGATGGGGGTGGGGCATCTAAAACCCACTTTGATTCCTCCCACAGGGAGTGTTAATTAGTCATTAGTGAGATTTTGCACTCATTATTGTACATTCAGCAGTGCGAACAGAACTGTATAAAGTTGTGACAAAAGACTTTTCTGAACTGCAGGAAAATATCACTTTAAAGGGAAACTCCACCTAAGAGTCGTAATTTAGTTCTAGATGGAGACTGGTGGGCAGAGGTGACCCTGGATTCTTATATGTCTTCTACCGGGAACTTAGCACAGGGATGGTGGGAACCCCTCATAATGGGCACAGCGGGCGTACACACCCGGGAACTCAGCACAGGGATGGTGGGAACCCCTCATAATGGGCACAGCGGGTGTACAGACCCGGGAACTCAGCACAGGGATGGTGGGAACTCCTCATAATGGGCACAGCGGGTGTACAGACCCGGGAACTCAGCACAGGGATGGTGGGAACTCCTCATAATAAGCACAGCGGGTGTACAGACCCGGGAACTCAGCACAGGGATGGTGGGAACTCCTCATAATGGGCACAGCGGGTGTACAGACCCGGGAACTCGGCACAGGGATGGTGGGAACTCCTCATAATGGGCACAGCGGGTGTACAGACCCGGGAACTCAGCACAGGGATGGTGGGAACTCCTCATAATGGGCACAGCGGGTGTACAGACCCGGGAACTCGGCACAGGGATGGTGGGAACTCCTCATAATGGGCACAGCGGGTGTACAGACCCGGGAACTCAGCACAGGGATGGTGGGAACCCCTCATAATGGGCACAGCGGGTGTACAGACCCGGGAACTCAGCACAGGGATGGTGGGAACTCCTCATAATGGGCACAGCGGGTGTACAGACCCGGGAACTCGGCACAGGGATGGTGGGAACTCCTCATAATGGGCACAGCGGGTGTACAGACCCGGGAACTCAGCACAGGGATGGTGGGAACTCCTCATAATGGGCACAGCGGGTGTACAGACCCGGGAACTCAGCACAGGGATGGTGGGAACTCCTCATAATGGGCACAGCGGGTGTACAGACCCGGGAACTCGGCACAGGGATGGTGGGAACTCCTCATAATGGGCACAGCGGGTGTACAGACCCGGGAACTCAGCACAGGGATGGTGGGAACCCCTCATAATGGGCACAGCGGTGTACAGACCCGGGAACTCAGCACAGGGATGGTGGGAACCCCTCATAATGGGCACAGCGGGTGTACAGACCCCGGAACTCAGCACAGGGATGGTGGGAACCCCTCATAATGGGCACAGCGGGTGTACAGACCCGAGAACTCAGCACAGGGATGGTGGGAACCCCTCATAATGGGCACAGCGGGTGTACAGACCCGGGAACTCAGCACAGGGATGGTGGGAACCCCTCATAATGGGCACAGCGGGTGTACAGACCCGGGAACTCAGCACAGGGATGGTGGGAACCCCTCATAATGGGCACAGCGGGTGTACAGACCCGGGAACTCAGCACAGGGATGGTGGGAACCCTTCATAATGGGCACAGCGGGTGTACAGACCCGGGAACTCAGCACAGGGATGGTGGGAACCCCTCATAATGGGCACAGCGGGTGTACAGTCCCGGGAACTCTGGACAGGGATGGTGGGAACCCCTCATAATGGGCACAGCAGGTGTACAGACCCGGGAACTCAGCACAGGGATGGTGAGAACCCCTCATAATGGGCACAGCGGGTGTACAGACCCGGGAACTCAGCACAGGGATGGTGGGAACCCCTCATAATGGGCACAGCGGGTGTACAGACCCGGGAACTCAGCACAGGGATGGTGGGAACCCCTCATAATGGGCACAGCGGGTGTACAGACCCGGGAACTCAGGACAGGGATGGTGGGAACCCCTCATAATGGGCACAGCGGGTGTACAGACCCGGGAACTCAGCACAGGGATGGTGGGAACCCCTCATAATGGGCACAGCGGGTGTACAGACCCCGGAACTCAGCACAGGGATGGTGGGAACCCCTCATAATGGGCACAGCGGGTGTACAGACCCGGGAACTCAGCACAGGGATGGTGGGAACCCCTCATAATGGGCACAGCGGGTGTACAGTCCCGGGAACTCTGGACAGGGATGGTGGGAACCCCTCATAATGGGCACAGCGGGTGTACAGACCCGGGAACTCAGCACAGGGATGGTGGGAACCTCTAATAATGGGCACAGCGGGTGTACAGACCCGGGAACTCAGCACAGGGATGGTGGGAACCCCTCATAATGGGCACAGCGGGTGTACAGACCCGGGAACTCAGCACAGGGATGGTGGGAACCCCTCATAATGGGCACAGCGGGTGTACAGACCCGGGAACTCAGCACAGGGATGGTGGGAACCCCTCATAATGGGCACAGCGGGTGTACAGACCCGGAACTCAGGACAGGGATGGTGGGAACCCCTCATAATGGGCACAGCGGGTGTACAGACCCGGGAACTCAGCACAGGGATGGTGGGAACCCCTCATAATGGGCACAGCGGGTGTACAGTCCCGGGAACTCTGGACAGGGATGGTGGGAACCCCTCATAATGGGCACAGCAGGTGTACAGACCCGGGAACTCAGCACAGGGATGGTGAGAACCCCTCATAATGGGCACAGCGGGTGTACAGACCCGGGAACTCAGCACAGGGATGGTGGGAACCCCTCATAATGGGCACAGCGGGTGTACAGACCCGGGAACTCAGCACAGGGATGGTGGGAACTCCTCATAATGGGCACAGCGGGTGTACAGACCCGAGAACTCAGCACAGGGATGGTGGGAACCCCTCATAATGGGCACAGCGGGTGTACAGTCCCGGGAACTCTGGACAGGGATGGTGGGAACCCCTCATAATGGGCACAGCAGGTGTACAGACCCGGGAACTCAGCACAGGGATGGTGAGAACCCCTCATAATGGGCACAGCGGGTGTACAGACCCGGGAACTCAGCACAGGGATGGTGGGAACCCCTCATAATGGGCACAGCGGGTGTACAGACCCGGGAACTCAGCACAGGGATGGTGGGAACTCCTCATAATGGGCACAGCGGGTGTACAGACCCGAGAACTTAGGGTCTCAGAGTGATATAAGGGACAGTCGGGGGGTTTAGCATCCACTAAACACTGGAATATGACGGAGATTATCTTTAGAACTTTGGTTATAGAAGGGCTGTGGCGTCTGTAATTATCGGTAACTGAATTCAGTCGGAGTAGTTTTAGCCATTTGGAAGTCAGAGGAGTCAGTGGACCCGGCGACACATTAAACCAGAAACTTCCTCACATCCATTTGGCAAATGTCTGCGTCTCTGCGGAGGGGAAATTGTCCGTATTTACAGTAAATGGTCTCATTAGAGATGCACAACTGCAGCATTTGCGCTGTCCTGCCTGGTACGCGGGACCCCGGAGCACAGCGGGCGGAGTGAGACTTGGCGGCTCAGTCGGGTCGGGTCGCAGGTTGACCAAAGCCAGTGGAAGTTATGCGCTGGCGCCGGACGCAGGCTCACGCCCCGGGCAGTACCGCTGGACGCCTCATCTGAGCGCCGGCGTCATCTTCACCACAAAATGATACATACAGAACTTTCCTTGAAGGATATCGCCACATTGTATCAAATCTGTGCCACAAATCCATTTTCCCCCCACACATAGAGATTTCTTCTGGTAGTATTTGATCACCGCTACGTTTTTTATTTTTGGCGCCGTAAACAAAAAAAAATGAAAATTTTTTTTTACTTTCTGCTATAAAACATATTCAATAAATAAAAAAAAATAAAAAAAATGTCTTCATAAATTTAAGCCAATATATTTTCTGCTACATATGTTTGGTAAAAAAAAAAAAATCCCAATAAGTGTATATTGATTGGTTTGCACAAAAGTTGTATTGTCTACAAACTGTGAGATATAGAAACAAAAGTGTAGCGCTATAAATGTGCAATCTATAAACCATAAATCCATAAATATACAATGCACTGTTAATGCGTGACAGTGACTACACGATAACAGTGAAACCTTATGAAACACAAAAAAATTGTGCAAACATAATTCAATTGAGTGAACAATAAAGAGTGAAAAATAATAAAAATAAGTCCATAAAGAGCCTGCAATGAGCACTACTGACAAACGAAGTCTTATGCCCCCGTACAGGCGGTCGGATTTTCCGACGGAAAATGTCCGATCGGACCATGTTGTCAGAAATTCCGACCGTGTGTGGGCTCCATCGGACTTTTTCCGTCGAATTTCCGACGGAAAAAGTTTGAGATCCTGCTCTCAAATTTTCCGACAACAAAGTCCGATCGGACTTTTTCCGATCGTGTGTAGCGAATTCCGACGGACAAAGTGCCACGCATGCTCAGATCACATTACAAGACCAAAGCTATTGGCTACTAGCCTCTACGTAGTCCCGTCGTAGGCAACGAACGTCACCAGATCGGATTTTCCAACAACTTTGTCCGACCGTGAGTATGCAACACCAGTGTCGGACAAAATCCGTCGGAAAAAATCAGACGGATTTTGTGGTCGGAATTTCCGACCGTGTGTATGGGGCATAAGCCTGGGTTCACACCAGTGCGGTGCGAATTTCATGTCCAGCGTGACTGCGCACTGAAACGTCTGTTGTTCTGCGGTTTGTCAGCGTTTTAGGTGCGAATCAGCTGCTAACATAAATTCGTAACTCATTGTACTACTTCTGCAGGGGGAAATTCATGCCAATTTTTTTTAAAAAACGGCATGGATTCCCCCCCCAGGAGCATACCAGGCCCGTAGGTCTGGTATGGATTTTGGGGGGACCCCCACGCCGTTTTTTCGGTGTAGGGGGTTACCCTTAAAATCCATACCAGACCTACGGGCCTGGTATGCTCCTGGGGGGGGGGGAATCCATGCCGTTTAAAAAAAAAATAAAAAATTGGCGTGGACTTCCCCCTCAGAAATAGTACAATGAGTTGCGAATTTTTGTTCACAACGCAAGCCAGGTGCGAATCAGATGCGTGCCCATAGAAGATAATGGGCCTGAAATCGCACCTTATCCACACCGCACTGCCCAAAAATCGCACACAGTTTTTCTGCAATGCTCAGTGCGCATGCACCGGAGTTACCGTATTTATTGGCGTATAACACACACTTTTTCCCCCTTAAAATTGGGGGAAAGTCGTGGTGCGTGTTATACGCCGATACCCCCAAGAAAACCAAAAAAATTGCAAGCGCCGCTGAAAAATAGCGAGCGCGGCCGAAAAAGAACGAAGCGCCCCCGGAAAAAGCCGAGCAGACTCTGCTCTGCTCGTAGTCCCGCCTCCCTGCGCTCGCTCCGAAAACAGCAGGGAGGCGGGACCGCGAGCTTAGCCGTCCGAGTCGGCTCGGCTTTTTCCGGGGGGCGCTTCGGGTTTCTTCGGCGGTGCACGCGACAGCGTCTCGGCGGCGGGAAATTTGAACCAGGAAAAGAATGAATATGACGCTGGCAAGCTACAATGGCGCTGGGCAAGGCTGCAAATGACGCTGGGCAAGGCTGCAATGACGCTGGGCAAGGCTGCAATGACGCTGGACAAGGCTGCAATGACGCTGGGCAAGGCTGCAAATGACGCTGGGCAAAGCTGCAAATGACGCTGGGCAAGGCTGCAATGACGCTGGGCAAGCTGTAATGACGCTGGGCAAGCTACAATGACGCTGGGCAAGGCTGCAATGACGCTGGGCAAGCTGTAATGACGCTGGGCAAGCTACAATGACGCTGGGCAAGGCTGCAATGACGCTGGGCAAGGCTGCAAATGACGCTGGGCAAGGCTGCAATGACGCTGGGCAAGCTGCAATGACGCTGGGCAAGGCTGCAAATGACGCTGGGCAAGGCTGCAATGACGCTGGGCAAGCTGCAATGACGCTGGGCAAGGCTGCAAATGACGCTGGGCAAGGCTGCAATGACGCTGGGCAAGCTGCAATGACGCTGGGCAAGGCTGCAATGACGCTGGGCAAGGCTGCAAATGACGCTGGGCAAGGCTGCAATTACGCTGGGCAAGCTGCAAATGACGCTGGGCAAGCTGCAAATGACGCTGGGCAAGGCTGCAATGACGCTGGGTATGGCTGCAATGACGCTGGGCAAGGCTGCAATGACGCTGGGCAAGGCTGCAATGACACTGGGCAAGCTGCAATGACGCTGGGCAAGGCTGCAATGACGCTGGGTATGGCTGCAATGACGCTGGGCAAGGCTGCAATGACGCTGGGCAAGCTGCAATGACGCTGGGCAAGGCTGCAATGACGCTGGGCAAGGCTGCAATGACGCTGGGCAAGGCTGCAAATGACGCTTAAATGTAAGTTGTTTTTTTTCCCTAAACTTCTCTCCTAAAACTTTTTTTCCTTAAAATGCACTCCTAAACTTGGGGTGCGTGTTATACGCCGATAAATACGGTATGTGAACATGCCTTTATTAAAAACAATGTATTTTGAAATGTCCTGCGAATTCGCATAGGTGTGAACCCGGGCTTAATGTGATCCAAAATTATTGTGACTCCAAACAGCGATGCGATTCGCTTGAACTAATACCAAAGAAATGTGACACCACCACCGTGTTTAAGGGAGGAGGCTTACCAGATGGGGGGCATATGCCCCCCCTGGTCAAACAAGGCTTGTAGATTGCGGTACAACCAGTGGAAGGTAGAATCCTGTATCTTTATCCTTTGCAGCGACTTCAGACCATCAAATCACAACCATCAGATACAATCCAACATCAACAGAAAGGGGGGGGTGGGGGGGTCTTGGTATCAATTGCCATCAGCCATGCAAACAAAGAATCAGCATAGCGTGATACCGTTTCAGAAACAAATTTATTTAAAATATAAATAAAAGCACTCACATTTCAAAGAGGAATTGTAGGCATTGAAAATGTATGTGGAATAGCGATATCCATAGAGGGGTCCACCTAACGCGTTTCGATTAAACAATCGTCATCTGGGGTGTCAACACACATATATATATGTATAAATCTTATAGGGTGGGGGGGGGGGGTGGTCAAGGGGCAGTGAAGCTGTGCCTATATGTGAACGAGCCCTTGCTGAATACAGATAGGCACACTTATGGCTGGGGGACGTCACCTGATCACTTTGGGGTCTACAGTGCCTTGAAAAAGTATTCATACCCCTTGGAATTCTCCACATTTTGTTACAACCAAACACGTAAATGTATTTTATTGGGATTTTATGTGATGGACCAACACAAAGTGTCACATAATTGTGAAGTGGAAGGAAAATGATAAATGATACAAATAAATATGTGAAAAGTGTGGGGGGGGGGGGGCATTTGTATGGCGCCCCCCGGAGTCAATACTTTGTAGAACCCCCTTTCTCTGCAAGTCTTTTTGGGGGTGTCTCTACCAGCTTTGCCCATCTAGAGAGGACATTTCTGCCCATTCTTCTTCTTTGTAAAATATCTCAAGCTCTGTCAGATTGGATGGAGAGCGTCTGTGATCAGCAATTTTCAAGTCTTGCCACAGATTCTCAATGTGATTTAGGTCTGGACTGTGACTGGGCCATTCTAACACATGAATATGCTTTGATCTAAACCATTCCATTGTAGCTCTGGCTGTATGTTTCGGGTCGTTGTCCTGCTGGAAGGTGACCCTCCCCCCCCCCCCCCCCAGTCTCAAGTCTTTTGCAGACTCTAACAGGTTTTCTTCTAAGATTGTCCTGTATTTGTCTCCATCCATCTTCCCATCAACTCTGACCAGCTTCCCTGTCCCTGCTGAAGAAAACCATCCCCACCACATGCTGCTGCCACCACCATGTTTCACAGTGGGGGTGGTGTGTTCAGGGGGATGGGCAGTGTTAGTTTCCCCCCACATAGTGTTTTGCTTTTAGGCCATAAAGTAGAATTTTGGTGTCATGTGAGCAGATCACCTTCTTCCACATGTTTGCTCCCCTCCCCCACATGGCTTCTCACAAACTACAAACAGGACTTCTTATGACTTTCTTTCTCCAATGTCTTTCTTCTTGTCACTCTTCCATAAAGGGCAGATTTGTGGAGAACACGACTAATAGTTGTCCTGTGGACAGACTCTCCCCCCTGAGCTGTGGATCTCTGCAGCTCCTCCAGAGTTACCATGGGCCTCTTGGCTCTTCTCTGATGAATGCTCTCCTTGCCCGGCCCGGTCAGTTTAGGTGGACGGCCATGTCTTGGTAGGTTTGCAGTTGTGCCATACTCTTTCCATTTTCCGATGATGGATTGAACAGAGCTCCGTGAGATGGTCAAAGCTTGGGAGATCTTATTATAACCTGACCCTGCTTTATACTTCTCCACAACTTTATCCCTGACCTGTCTGGTGTGTTCCTTGGCCTTCATGATGCTGTTTGTTCACTAAGGTTCTCTAACAAACCTCTGAGGGCTTCACAGAACAGCTCTATGTATACTGAGATGAAATGACACACAGGTGGACTCTATTTACTAATTAGGTGACTTCTGAAGGCAATTGGTTCCTCTAGATTTTTGTTAGGGGTATCAGAGTAAAGGGGGCTGAAGAATGGGCAGAAATGTCCTCTCTAGATGGGCAAAGCTGGTAGAGACACCCCCAAAAAGACTTGTAGAGAAAGGGGGTTCTACAAAGTATTGACTCCGGGGGGCGCCATACAAATGCCCCCCCCCCCCACACTTTTCACATATTTATTTGTATCATTTATCATTTTCCTTCCACTTCACAATTATGTGACACTTTGTGTTGGTCCATCACATAAAATCCCAATAAAATACATTTATGTTTTTGGTTGTAACAAAATGTGGAAAAGCAAAGGGTGTGAATACTTTTTCCAGGCTCTGTAGATTTAGACTGTAGATTTTTAGACATTATATTTAGGCTTTTGGAAGCAGAATAGCATCCCCCCCCCCCTCCCCCCTCATTAACCCATTCCAGGGCAGCGAGGGATCCCATCAGGTAATACCCAGCCTACCGCCCCTCCTCCAGCCCTGTACAGGTTCGGGTGTCCTGCCCCTTTAAGAGGACAGGCTGTGTCCTGTATGGACATTGGTTGGACAGACGTGTCCGTCTGACCCCAAAGCTTTTAACATGAATGACTAAAAATATTTCCTCATTATCAGCAGCCATTTTATTTTAAAGGGGTCAGCGGGGGAGGTGGGGGAGGGGGGGGATAATAAAATTTCACGTTAAAATTGATGAAGGCAAATCAACTGGGAAGGTTCAGGCGAGTCTTCAAATGTATTTTTACTTCCTGCATTTATTTAAATCCTTTTGACGTCGTGGACGGCGAACTGCGATCCGAAATGTAAAAACGCGTAATGGGTGCGCTGGAGCGGAGTGATTTTAATGACGGATGTGACTTCGGGGACAGAAAAATAAAAGTTGTAATCTGAAGAAAACTCAAACGCAACTAATTGAGACGTCGGAAAAGCTGCCGAGACGAGTTCATCGCTTGTGACGTTCGTTCCGAGTTCAAAGACGTTCCTGCGGGATGCGAGCGATTTACTAAGAACAGCCCCCCCCCCCCCCCCCCCGCCCAATACGGCCTGTATATACCGAAATGTACAAGTGACTGAGGCTTCACCCCCCGCAGCAAAACAACATACTAAACTGTCACCAGCAGCCAACCAAATCATGTATGACTCCAGTGCACACATTAGAGTGTAAGCTCCTCTGTACAGAGACTGATGTGACTGTGGGGGGAGGGGACATTAGAGTGTAAGCTCCTCTGTACAGAGACTGATGTGACTGTGGGGGGAGGGGACATTAGAGTGTAAGCTCTTCTGTACAGAGACTGATGTGACTGTGGGGGAGGGGACATTAGAGTGTAAGCTCCTCTGTACAGAGACTGATGTGACTGTGGGGGAGGGGACATTAGAGTGTAAGCTCCTCTGTACAGAGACTGATGTGACTGTGGGGGAGGGGGCATTAGAGTGTAAGCTCCTCTGTACAGAGACTGATGTGACTGTGGGGGAGGGGACATTAGAGTGTAAGCTCCTCTGTACAGAGACTGATGTGACTGTGGGGGAGGGGACATTAGAGTGTAAGCTCCTCTGTACAGAGACTGATGTGACTGTGGGGGGAGGGGACATTAGAGTGTAAGCTCCTCTGTACAGAGACTGATGTGACTGTGGGGGAGGGGACATTAGAGTGTAAGCTCCTCTGTACAGAGACTGATGTGACTGTGGGGGAGGGGACATTAGAGTGTAAGCTCCTCTGTACAGAGACTGATGTGACTGTGGGGGGAGGGGACATTAGAGTGTAAGCTCCTCTGTACAGAGACTGATGTGACTGTGGGGGAGGGACATTAGAGTGTAAGCTCCTCTGTACAGAGACTGATGTGACTGTGGGGGGAGGGGACATTAGAGTGTAAGCTCCTCTGTACAGAGACTGATGTGACTGTGGGGGAGGGGACATTAGAGTGTAAGCTCCTCTGTACAGAGACTGATGTGACTGTGGGGGAGGGGGCATTAGAGTGTAAGCTCCTCTGTACAGAGACTGATGTGACTGTGGGGGGAGGGGACATTAGAGTGTAAGCTCCTCTGTACAGAGACTGATGTGACTGTGGGGGGAGGGGACATTAGAGTGTAAGCTCCTCTGTACAGAGACTGATGTGACTGTGGGGGAGGGGACATTAGAGTGTAAGCTCCTCTGTACAGAGACTGATGTGACTGTGGGGGAGGGGACATTAGAGTGTAAGCTCCTCTGTACAGAGACTGATGTGACTGTGGGGGAGGGGACATTAGAGTGTAAGCTCCTCTGTACAGAGACTGATGTGACTATGGGGGGGAGGGGACATTAGAGTGTAAGCTCCTCTGTGCAGAGACTGATGTGACTGTGGGGGGAGGGACATTAGAGTGTAAGCTCCTCTGTACAGAGACTGATGTGACTGTGGGGGAGGGGACATTAGAGTGTAAGCTCCTCTGTACAGAGACTGATGTGACTGTGGGGGGAGGGGACATTAGAGTGTAAGCTCCTCTGTACAGAGACTGATGTGACTGTGGGGGGGGAGGGGACATTAGAGTGTAAGCTCCTCTGTACAGAGACTGATGTGATTGGCTCAGTGATCTCTGTACAGCACTGCGGTATATGTCAGAGCTATATAAATGTATAATAATAATAATGTGTTTGTTTATTAAAAAACATACAAACATACAGCTTATTAATAAAAAACATATTTACATAAAAATAAACAACAACTAAACAAAAACAAGCGGCTTACATCAGCAAGTAAAGAAAACCGTTTCCTGACAAGATAACATAGAGAGACAACAAAAAAGAGACTACAAACCCCGAACCTCAACCTAAACACAATCCAGGCTAAGAAACCTTTTGAGATTTAACCGCCATCAGGATGCGATTCCAAAACCCCCCATTAACCCCTCCCCCACCATCATTCACCCGACTTCCACATCATTCACCCCGACTTCCACATCATTCACCTTACATTCTGCACCAGCCACCCTCATTCCCTTCCCACCTCCCCACCCCCATCATCCAATCCATCCCTCACTCCACCCCTCGGTTTCCGCTGACCTCCAGCCGCACTTCTGCCATGCCAAGGAGGAGGGGTTGGCACCACCATACACTCTGGTCCAGCACCCTCCACTGCCTTCACTTCACAAGGAGAAACAATAGGTGCAGACACAGACTTAACAACAACACTTTCTAAAACTGACTGGGAGACCACAGACTGGGGGGACACTGACACCACAGAGGGCCTCACAGACACAGATTCTGACGGGACAGAGACACTAGGATCCCCTGGTACAACCTCCGCCAACCCAGACTCTTCTCTATCCAGACGGAAGAATTCCTCCACCAGCTCTGGCTTATTGTGCAAAGCCTCAGGGCACCGGCTATAAGGGTGACCAACCTTATCACATAGGTTACATTTAATGGTCTTACAGTCCCTCGCCAGATGCCCCAGTTCCTGACACAAAGAACACTTCTGTTCTGGACATTTAGAGGAGAAATGTCCCTTGACTCCACATTTATGGCACACCTTAGGTTCACCAGGGTAGAAGACAGTAATCCTATCTCTACCAATAAAGGCAGAGGAGGGCAAATGCTGGACCACATTCCCACACACACTCAACCTCATTGACACCGACCACCCACCCGTCCAGATTCCTCCATCATCCACAATCTTTTTTAGGGAACACAACGTTTCACCAAACCTCCTCAACCAGATCCATAAATCCTCAGGGGGTAAAGACTATTTTTCCTCAACCTCCTCCTGAGATGACCCAGGCTGCTGGGGAGGGAGGGGGGCAGATACTGACTCAGACATGACAGATCCTGAGACAGGGGTAGTACTGGGGCCACCATGTGAAGCCACTTCCTTACCCCCCATCTATACTGTCGCCGTTGCTCTGGCATCCACCCTCTGGCTGGTACTGGCACAAGCACTTCCCTTCATCTGTTGGAATCTCTCCTCATTCTCACACTTCACTCTAAACACACCACTGCTTTCCTTCAGAGAAGCAACCAACAATGCCTCTTTCAGAGACTTCAGTTTGGAGACTTACCTTACTGTTTCCAGACTTTTTCCTGAAATCTTCTTTCAGGACAGCAAGTTTCTGTTCCTCCTTAGCAATGCGTCAAAATCTGTTCACCACTCTATCCTGGAAGACTGGTAAGGACTCCGCTTGCATAGGGACGTGCCCAGGATCCACTGCAGCTTGAGCACATGGTGTAGGCCTCAGTGCCTCTGGGGAACAAGCATCCTTCACCCCCCCCCCCTTACCCACTGCATGGTGGTTGGGGCAGGGCTGGTGCAAGAATTTTTGACACCCTAGGCGAAACCTAATTTTGCCGCTCCCCCTTGGCTCCACCCCTGACCCTACCCCCTTTTCCCTGCCCATGTAAACCCCACCTTTTTAATGAAGCACCCATAAAATGCAGCCCACCAGCGCCCATCAAATGCAGCCTCACCAGCGCCCATCAAATGCAGCCTCACCAGCGCCCATCAAATGCAGCCTCACCAGCGCCCATCACATTTAGCCTCACCACGCCCATCACATTTAGCCTCACAAAGACCCATCACATTTAGCCTCACCAGGACCCATCAATGAATGTTTGCTTGCTTCCATACATTCAGGATTCGGGACACAGACACAGTCCTTCACCACCGCTGCGCCTCTGGCACTATCTGTGAACAGAGGGGCGGCTGCCTTCTGATGCTGAGACTTAGTTACTTGCTGCAGAGAGAAGAGATTTGGAAAACCAGTGGCCGGGCGCCCCTAGGCAGCATGGTGGCCTAGGCGGCTGCCTAGTTTGCCTAGTGGTAGCACCGGCCCTGGGTTGGGGGAGAAGCCTGCCGGACAGGCCCTGGGTTGATATTTCCTCCAGCTGAGACCAAAGCAGAGTGAGCCAACAGCACCTTGCAAAACAGCAAGAAGCTCCTCTGGTACAGAGACTGATGTGACTGTGGGGGAGGGGACATTAGAGTGTAAGCTCCTCTGTACAGAGACTGATGTGACTGTGGGGGAGGGGACATTAGAGTGTAAGCTCCTCTGTACAGAGACTGATGTGACTGTGGGGGGAGGGGACATTAGAGTGTAAGCTCCTCTGTATAGAGACTGATGTGACTGTGGGGGAGGGGACATTAGAGTGTAAGCTCCTCTGTACAGAGACTGATGTGATTGTGGGGGGAGGGGACATTAGAGTGTAAGCTCCTCTGGTACAGAGACTGGTGTGACTGTGGGGGGGGAGACATTAGAGTGTAAGCTCCTCTGTACAGAGACTGATGTGACTGTGGGGGGGGAGACATTAGAGTGTAAGCTCCTCTGTACAGAGACTGATGTGACTGTGGGGGGAGGGGACATTAGAGTGTAAGCTCCTCTGTACAGAGACTGATGTGACTGTGGGGGGAGGGGACATTAGAGTGTAAGCTCCTCTGTACAGAGACTGATGTGACTGTGGGGGGAGGGGACATTAGAGTGTAAGCTCCTCTGTACAGAGACTGATGTGACTGTGGGGGGAGGGGACATTAGAGTGTAAGCTCCTCTGTATAGAGACTGATGTGACTGTGGGGGAGGGGACATTAGAGTGTAAGCTCCTCTGTACAGAGACTGATGTGACTGTGGGGGGGGAGGGGACATTAGAGTGTAAGCTCCTCTGGTACAGAGACTAATGTGACGGGCTCAGTGATCTCTGTACAGCGCTGTGGTATATGTCAGAGCTATATACAGTAACTATACAGAATAAGTATGGGATACAATGTAGCTCCCACATCTGGTTGTATTTCACTCATAAACATGAAATGTTATAAATATCTGTAGATGCGTTTAATGTTGGATGCAGTGAGTTGTACGCAGGATTTCTGTCGCGTTTCGCTTACGGCTCCCTTTATACAGATCGTTGTACAAACGTCTATTATTACGGCAGCAGCGGACAGAATTAACTAGATAATACCTTTAACCCTTTCCTTCCCGTCCTCCTCGTTGCCATCAGAGTGCGTCCATTGCATGTCTGGGGCTGAGGATAACTATGTAAATGCGCCTTGAGGCGATTCAGGTCGCATTTGCAGCGCTATACAAATCATTCATTCATGCAGTAGATACACTCCACTCTATTAGGTACATCAGCCTGGTAACACAAGTAGCCAATGAGCAAATCATGTGGCTGCACCTCTAAATATAAGGCTGCATTCACACCTGAGCGTTTTGTAGCTTGAAGCCTGAAGCTACAAAACGCTAGAGGGGAAAAAATACATTATTCTCTATGGAGATGGTTCACATCTCCACTCCAAAACTCCTGAAGCCCTACGCCTGAAGCTCAAACAAGTTTCGGGCGCTTTTTTGTCACGCGAATCGGGCAGATTTGGGCGTTTTTATTCTTTTTACATTAGTGACCTTTTGCTCTGCGCAAAATTTGCGGCAAAACGCGGTAAAAAACGCTGCGAATCGCGGTAAAATCGCGGTAAAAAACGCTGCAAAAACCGCCGCAATTCACGCGATTTTCTGCCTGAAAAGCTACGCTCAGGTGTGAATGCAGCCTTAAGCATGCAGTCATGGCCTAAGGGGATCACTTGTTGGACCTATAGAGAAGATGTGTGATCTCAGTGGCTTTGGAATGATTGGTGGTTGTCGTATCTCAGACTTTGCTGACCTCCAGGCATTTTTTTTATAGTCCGTAGAGCAGGGGTGTCCAAACTTTTTCAAAGAGGGCCAGATTTGATGAAGTGAACGTGCGTGAGGGCCGACCATTTTGCCTGACTTTCTGTGAACTTCGGTCTAATGCTGCGTACACACGGTCGGAATTCTCGTCTTAAAAATCACTGATGGTTTTCCCGTCGGAATTCCGACGGAATTTCGCTCAAGCTGTGTTGCCTACACACGGTCACACCAAATTCCGACGGTCAGTAACACAGCGGCATAAAACACGTTCGACAGCACTATAAAAGGGAAGTTTAATGCTTCAGAGCATGCGTCGAATTGTTTCCGAGCATGCGTCGGAATTTTGCGTGTCGGAATTGCATACACACGATCGGAAAATCCGATAGAAAGGTTTTCCGTCGGAAAAATTAAGAACAGGTTCTCAATCCAAAGTCCGTCGGAAATTCCGACAGAAAAAGACCGTTGGGCGTACACACGGACGGAAAATCCGATGAAAAGCTCCCATCGGACTGTTTCCATTGGAAATTTCCGACCGTGTGTACGCCGCATACGTGTGTCCGTCCGAGGCACTAATACACGGCCCAACAAGAATTCTCTTGCCTTTGTGGCTGTGTGCGGTGAAGAGATGAGCTCAGGCACGTTATTTGGAAATATATATATATATACAGTATATATCTTTTGTGCCCCCCCCCCCCAAGGAACCCCTGAGCGCCGCTCAGGACTAAGGATGCGCTAGGGCGTGTTATTTGGATATACCGTATTTATCGGCGTATAACGCGCACTTTCACTTTAAGAGGGAAGTTTCAGGGGAAAAAAAACCCCAACATTTTAAATGGTGGCCACAAAAGATATATATATATATATATACAGGGGGTCCCCGAGTTACGAACTCGTTAGGGACTGCCCGCCTGTACGGAAGCCGGAAATGTTCGTAAGTCGGCCGCGCATGCGCAGACCGACAAATACGGAGATTTCCGGACATTTCCGATGTTCCGTCTAATGCCGTTCTGCGTATGCGCGGCAAATTACGGACATTTCCGGCATTTTCCGAGGCTCCGTATGGCCGCGCATGCGCAGAACGGCCGAAAGACGGCGAAAAACAGCAAAAAATGGCGGAGGGTCCCCGCAGCGCACCGTTCGTAAGTAGGGGATGTTCGTAGGTCGGGCGTTCGTAAGTCGGGGACCCCCTGTATATCCAAGTCACCAGGGGGGGGGGGGCGGTATTAAGCTGGGCCGCGGGCCCCAATTGGCGCACGTGCCGGACTTTGGACATGCCTGCTGTGGAAGGTACAGAGAATGGAGGGAAAAGCCGAAGCCCCCTGGTGGGAAAACACCTTCTCAGTCAGAGAGATCAGAAGAGAATGTCCAGACCGGAGCCGGCTAACGGAAAGTCCACATTCACTCCATTATAGAAGGTTCCTGTAAAGACCCAACACAGGGCCCAGTTGGGTTCATCCTCCGAATGAGGCTACAAGAGTACGTTGTTCGCTGGTCCAAACCATTTGGTGGAGGGGGGGTTATGGGTGGGGGAGGGGTTGTTTTTCAGGTGTTGGGTTTGGCCCCTTAGCTCCAGTCAAGGGAACTTTTAAGGCGTCGGCATACCAAGACATTTTGGACAATTTCATGCTCCCAACTTTGTGGAACAGTTTGGGGACGGCCCCTTCCTGTTCCAACATGACTGCCACCAGTGCACAAAGCAAGGTCCATAGAGACACGGATGAGCCAGTTTGGGGTGGAGGAACTTGACTGGCCTGCACAGAGTCCTGACCTTAACACCTTTGGGATGAATTAGAGCGCAAGCCTTCTCATCCAACATCAGTGCCTGACCTCACAAATGCGCTTCTGGAAGAACGGTCAAACATTCCCATAGACACCCTCCTAAACCTTGTGGACGGCCTTCCCAGAAGAAGTGAAGCTGTTATAGCTGCAAAGGGCCAACTCAGTATTGAACCCTCCGGACCAAGACTGGGATGCCATTAAAGTTCATGTAAAGTCCCAATACTTTTGACAATATAGTGTATTATGGTCGGCAACACATTAAAGGGAACCTGTCAGAGAGCAAAGTGCCTGCCTGAGAAGCCCCAGACGGAAGCTGTCATTGAGCTCATTATGATGGATTTACCTGGAGTGAGAGGTTATCGGTGGACGGGGCCGGTGGCATCTATCGGATTGGCCGTCACCTCTCACCGGACGGTGACTGAGGCCCCCGGGAGATGGAGGATGCGGTCCGGGCGCAGGGACAGCCAAGGAGGAGAGACGTGACGGCTGACTTGTCTCATGAAACTTTTATTAGCCATCAGGTGTAACTGGATCAGCCGCTGTTCAGAGTCACTGAGGCCTCTCCCCCAACAGACAATGGATGGGGAGACAATGTGACCCTCCAATACCAAGAGAGCAAAGTGCAACAGCCCTGAGCGAGCGAACAATGGATGGGGAGACATTACACAGACACAGCAGATACAATTTGACCCTCCAATACCAAGAGAGAGCAAAGTGCAAAAGCCTATAGAAAGCGAACAACAGACAGGGAGACGTCACACACACAGCAGATACAATGCTCTAATACCAAGAGAGAGCAAAGTGCAACAGCCCCGAGTGAGCAGACAATGGACGGGGAGACGTCACACACATAGCAGATACAATGTGACCCTCCAATACCGATAGAGATCAAAGTGCAACAGCCCAGAGCGAGCAGACAATGGACGTGGAGACATTACACAGACACAGCGGATACAATGTGACCCTCTAATACGAGAGAGAGCAAAGTGCAACAGCCCATAGCGAGTGGTCAATGGATTGGGAGACGTCACACACAGCAGATACAATGTGACCCTCCAATACCGAGAAAGCGCAAAGTGCAACAGCCCATAGAAAGCGAACAACAGACAGGGAGACGTCACACACACAGCAGATACAATGCTCTAATACCAAGAGAGAGCAAAGCGCAACAGCCGTAAGGCCCCTTTCACACCGGGGCGTTTTTCAGGCGGTACAGCGCTAAAAATAGCGCCTGTACACCGGCTGCAAAAACTGGCCCCATTCACTCCAGTGTGAAAGCCGGCGGGCGTTCACACTGGAGCGGTGCGCTAGCAGGACGGTAAAAAAAGTCCTGCTAGCAGCATCTTTGGAGCGGTGAAGGAGCGGTGTGTTCACCTCTCCTATACCGCTCCTTCCCCTTAATTTAATTGGACACCGTGGTATTTCCCCGGCAATACCGCCGCAAAGCGCCGCAAAGCGCCGCTTCGGCTGCGCTTTATGGGGGATTTTAATCCGAATACCGTGGCTAAAACGACGGTAAAGCAGTGCTAAATATAGCGCTGCTTTACCGTCGCCGCGGCTCCCGCCCCAGTGTGAAAGGGGCCTTAGTGAGTGAACAATGGACAGGGAGACATAACACACAACAGATACAGTGTGACCCTCCAATAAGGACAGAGCAAAGTGCAACAGCCCCGAGCGAGCGGAATAACCCAGAAATGTGTAGAAGTTGAAATTTCCCATCATTTTCAGTCTCAGTGACAATGGTCACCATGGCAGATAAGCGGGGGTGGGGCTAATATCCACGGCAAGGGTCTTAAAAACCTGATATGTAAGAAGCAGTGAGGGGACCACGCCGATGGTCACAGAGCCCGGAATGTTATTTTATTAAATTAGGAATGGCACAAGAGAGCAAACACACCTCTGGGGTTGTAGGGGCCCCAATTCTTCAGGGCCAAACAACCCCCCCCCCCCCCAACCCCCTCCCCCATACATCAGCTACAAGAACTGCTCGGGATTCTTTTATTTTTAAATCTGTAAATAGTGCAATTATGTTTCTACAATGATTTCTTATCCAACGTCATTATATAAAACTCTGTGTTTTCTATTAAAGCTAAAATAAAATAACTGAGAATATAATAAATAATCCAAATGAAAAACACAACTATAGAGAAAAAACAGAAAGTGTAAAGAAAGGGAGGATTGGGATCTGGGAGATCCGAGGAATAAATAATCAGAACATAGATGGAGACATTTCCATCATTGTGTGATCTCTAAAGTAGACATGTGCACAACAAAAAAATTCGTTTATTTTCGTTTAGTTTTTTTCGTTTCCGAAAAAAAAAAATCGTTTTTTTTCGTTTCGTTTTTTTCGTTTCCGTCGATTCGTACATTCGTAAGTCGTCGTTGTTCGGATTCGTAACGATTCGTACATTCGAGTTATTTTTTCGTTGATTCGTTTTTTTCGTTAGTTTAATTTTCGGACGCATTCGTATTTATTCGTACATTCGTAACATTCGTAACATTCGTAACATTTGTAGATTCGTAATCGGAGCATAATTCATAATTTGATGTAATGTGTATGCTATTATTACATTTTAATAATTTACGAATCGAAAAAAAAAAAGTTACGAATCGAAAAAAAAAAAAAAGTTACGAATCGAAAAAAAAAAAAAGTTACGAATCGAAAAAAAAGTTACGAATGTACGAATTTTTTGGTTCAATCCATCCAAATTTGTTTTTTCGGATTTTCGTTGTTTTTTGGATTCGTTCGATTCGAATGATTCGTTACGATTCGTTAATTGGATTCGTACGATTCGAACGATTCGTTACGATTCGTTATTCGGATTCGTACGATTCGAACGATTCGTTACGATTTGTTAATCGGATTCGTACGATTCGAACGATTCGTTACGATTTGTTATTCGGATTTGTACGATTCGAATGATTCGTTCATTCGTACGAAAACGAACGAACGAAAATAACGAAAAAAAACGAAAAACGAAAAAAAACGAAACGAATTGCACATGTCTACTCTAAAGATATCGGCATCAGACTGGCGGGGGGGGGGGGGGGGGTCTGCCGCAACATAGTGGCCAATTGGGAAGATGATTGAATGATGTCATAGTAGTGACTGTGGAAGTTCAGTGAGGACATAGTAGCGAATTGGGAGGATAATAATGAGTTTTGGAGGAAATGTGAGGAATCCGGGGAGGATAATCTGTATGGAGGATTTAGGAATGTATATCTAATGAATGTAGAGAGTCAGCGATGTGCCGAGGATTTACTGACTGATTGCGAAATGTCAGTTCTGGGGGCGAGATCAGCAGAACCCCCAACCTAACTAAAAGAAGACTGCAAGGGATTATTCACAGTTAAGTTGAGCGTCTATGATCGTTTTTAGGGCAATTTTTGTGTTTTTGCACGTTCTGGTGCGTGTTTAACCACTTCAGCCCCGGGCGGTTTTACCCCCTTCCTTACCAGAGCACTTTTTGCGATTCGGCACTGCGTCGCTTTAACTGACAATTGCGCGGTCGTGCGACGTTACACCCAAACAAAATTGACTTCCTTTTTTTCCCACAAATAGAGCTTTCTTTTGGTGGTATTTTGATCACCTCTGCGGTTTTTATTTTTTGCGCTATAAACAAATGAAGAGCGACAATTTTGAAAAAAAACACAATATTTTTTACTTTTTGCTATAATAAATATCCCATTTAAAAAAAAAAAAAAACTATTTTTTCCTCAGTTTAGGCCGATACGTATTCTTCTACATATTTTTGGTAAAAAAAAAATCGCAATAAGCGTATATAGATCGGTTTGCGCAAAAGTTATAGCGTCTACAAAATAGGGGATAGATTTATTGCATTTTTTTTTTTTACGAGTAATGGCGGCGATCTGCGATTTTTTTTCGTGACTGCGACATTGCGGCGGACACTTTTGACACATTTTTGGGACCAGTCACATTTACACAGCAATTGTTGCTATAAAATTGCAGTGATTACTGTGTAAATGTGACTGGCAGGGAAGGGGTTAACACTAGGGGGCGCTGCATGGGGTTAATATGTTCCCTAAGGTAGTGATTCTAACTGTGGGGGGAGGGGACTCACAAGGGGAGGAGACCGATCGGTGTTCCTCCGTACTGGGATCACATGATCGGTCTCCTCTCCACTGACAGGACGTGGAGCTGTGTGTTTACACACACAGCTCCACGGTCCCGCACGGTCCCGCTGTTTTCACGGGCAATCGCGGGCGCCGGGCACGCGCACCGGGTCCCGAGCGACGCCGCGCGCACGCCCCCTAGGCGGCCGAGAATGGTAGGACGTCATATGACGCCCACCCAGGATGTACCCTGTATATTTCTTGTTACTACAATGCCCTTCTGCCAAAGAACGTTCCAAAATAAATTCTCCTGCTCCTGACGATCGCAGCGATACCACATATGTGTATGTTCGGTGTACTTTGTACCCGTAGTACAGCCCAGAAATAATAGTGCGCATTTTGCTTTTTTTTTTGTCTTACCTAAAACACCCGACACTGATACTAAGTAAAAAAAAATTCAATCCTGCCCAAAATATACTGACCCTGACCTTTGACCCCAACCTTGACCTTTCACCCTGACCTTGACCCCAACACTAACCCTGGCATTGACCTACATCAAACCTTCATTCAGGTATTTTTACTTTCTATTTGTTATTATTATTTATTTCTTTTTTATCACACACTTTTTTTGTACAATGTTACATTGTATCTTTTCTCTCCATTCACAAAGAGAGAAACACAGGGGGGCGGGCTTCACAGTGACTGACCAGCCAATCGGGGGCTAGCACAGCGATCGGGTGACCCAGAATCGGGAGTTTCGGGTCTCAATCGTTCGTACGGCACCCAGGGCTCTCGGTGTGACCCGGGTCTCTGCGCTGGGAGTGCGATGTGCGGCGCGCTCCCAGCACAAGGTCCGATACGCAAATATTTGGCCCGGTCCATATATGCGTGTTGCCGGTGCCAGAGGGCGAAGGTTCGGTCTGGACACAAGACAAGATATGAATTGGAGGGGAACCCTGTGCCATTTTTTGTGTGTGTATGTTGGGGGGGGGGGGGGGGGGGGGCGGTCCCCAATAACATCTATCTCTTATTTTCACCTGGTGATCCAGCCAGTAAGACTCGGTTCACACCGGGGGGCGACTCAGCCGCCTGACAATTCGCGTTCCATTCTGTACAATGGATCCGTTCTAATAGGAGTGACTCAAGTCGCTCCGACTTAGAAAAAGGTTCCTGTACTACTTTGGGGGCGACTTGAGGCGACTTGCATTGACTTCTATAGAGAAGTCGTTCTGCAAGTCACCGCTGCTGTCGTGTGCCGGTCGCCTGAGGCAGTCGCGCTGCAAGTTGTGCTGCCTCAGTGTGAACCGGCTCTTACTCTGTTGTTTTGTCAAAATGTGATCTGGGGTTTGGCTTCAATTTGTGATTTGGCAGGGTCAGGGCACCCCTCCAAGCATGGTCAGGGCACACCCCCCCCCCCCCCCCTACCCGCCCCCCACACCCCCCCCCCCCCCGGCAGGGTCAGGGCACCCCCCCAGGCAGGGTCAGGGCACCCCTCCAGGAAGGGACAGGGCACCCCCCCAGGCAAGGTCAGGGCATCCTCCAGGCAGGGTCAGGGCATCCTCCAGGCAGGGTCAGGGCACCCCTCCAGGAAGGGACAGGGCACCCCCCAGGCAGGGTCAGGGCACCCCTCCAGGAAAGGACAGGGCACACCCCCAGGCAGGGTCAGGGCATCCTCCAGGCAGGGTCAGGGCACCCCCCCAGGCAGGGTCAGGGCACCCCTCTAGGAAGGGACAGGGCACCCCCCAGGCAGGGTCAGGGCACCCCTCCAGGAAGGGACAGGGCACCCCCAGGCAGGGTCAGGGCACCCCTCCCGGACGGGACAGGGCACCCCTAGGCAGGGTCAGGGCACCCCTCCAGGAAAGGACAGGGCACACCCCCAGGCAGGGTCAGGGCACCCCCCCCAGGCAGGGTCAGGGCACCCCCCAGGCAGGGTCAGGGCACCCCTCCAGGCAGGGACAGGGCACCCCCCAGGCAGGGTCAGGGCACCCCTCCAGGAAGGGACAGGGCACCCCCAGGCAGGGTCAGGGCATCCCTCCAGGAAGGGACAGGGCACCCCCAGGCAGGGTCAGGGCACCCCTCCAGGAAGGGACAGGGACCCCCCAGGCAGGGTCAGGGCACCCCTCCAGGAAGGGACAGGGCACACCCCCAGGCAGGGTCAGGGCATCCTCCAGGCAGGGTCAGGGCACCCCCCCCCCAGGCAGGGTCAGGGCACCCCTCCAGGAAGGGACAGGTCATCCTCCAGGCAGGGTCAGGGCATCCTCCAGGCAGGGACAGGGCATCCTCCAGTCAGTGCACCCCCCCCCCCCCAGGCAGGGTCAGGGCACCCCCCCAGGCAGGGTCAGGGCACCCCCCCCCCCCCCAGGCAGGGTCAGGGCATCCTCCAGGCAGGGTCAGGGCATTCTCCGGGCTGGGACAGGGCATCCTCCAGTCTGGGCACCCCCCCCCCCCCCCCCCAGGCAGGGACAGGGTATCCCCAGGCAGGCCTTTTGCATTTTGAATGTTTCACTTTAGGCATTACAAAAACCACTGATCCCAGCCAAACAAAAAATGATGTTGCTTTGGTACATGTTCCCCAGGGCACTGCCCAGACCCCCAAGCTGACAACCATAATGCCCCCCCCCCCCCCACCCCTCCTATCCTCTATACCATTTGTTTGACAACCCCTTGCCTATGATACTAGAACTGTCTTTTCACATTCGGCTCCCATTGACTTTGATGGGGTTCAGATTTGGTACCCCAACTTTAGTCGTGTTCGCTGAACCCCCCTCCACCCGAATCCCAGATACATTCACCTCATCACAATGGCAGAAATCTGGATTTCATTTATGAGAAGCCGCCAGCGCCCCCCGAGGGATACGACGATGGAAGGCGACGATCGCTGTCACCTCTTCTGATAATTATCCCGATGCTAATCATCAACGTATCTGTGACCACCTAATGGGCTCATTAACACGGCGCTAAATCTGACCAATCTTCTCCCTGAGTGCCAAATATATATTTGTGGTCACTTAGACGGCGTTCCGAGGAAATCAGCGCTGGGGACACAGGGAGTGCGGGAAGACTCTCCGGCGTCCGGCACATCTCCAGAGACTGTAATATTCCAACCTCTTCACGGCGGATTTGGACATATTTGGTAGACGGCGCCTTAGAGGGATCCTAACCCCCGAGATCCGGGACGGCACCGCATAGAGGGAGGAGCAAGAGGACCCCTTTATCATGGGGATGGTTGGGCTTCGGCAGAAAATGGATTCTTTTTTTTTCTGACCTCACTGGCTGCATGCTGATGTCAGATCAGTGACGTAGAAATGATTGGATACAGCCAGGAGCCTTGCATTTTCACAAAGAAGCCAGTTTCCTTTACAAACTAACAGAAGCTGCAGAAAGCAGCAAACAGTAGATGTGAAGGAGCAGAAACTCCAAATTCCCTCCCACAAGCAGCCAATGGTCTGACCTCTTCCTGTCTCTGCCTGCACTCCACCTGCCCTGACCTCTTCCTGTCTCTGCCTGCACGACACCACCTGCCCTGACCTCTTCCTGTCTTTGCCTGCACACCACCTGCCCTGACCTCTTCCTGTCTCTGCCTGCACACCACCTGCCCTGACCTCTTCCTGTCTCTGCCTGCACACCACCTGCCATGACCTCTTCCTGTCTCTGCCTGCACGACACCACCTGCCCTGACCTCTTCCTGTCTCTGCCTGCACACCACGTGCCCTGACCTCTTCCTGTCTCTGCCTGCTCTCCACCTGCCCTGACCTCTTCCCGTCTCTGCCTGTACATCACCTGCCCTGACCTCTTCCTGTCTCTGCCTGTACATCACCTGCCCTGATATCTTCCTGTCTCTGCCTGCACATCACCTGCCCTGACCTCTTCCTGTCTCTGCCTGCACACCACCTGCCCTGACCTCTTCCTGTCTCTGCCTGCACTCCACCTGCCCTGACCTCTTCCTGTCTCTGCCTGCACACCACCTGCCCTGACCTCTTCCTGTCTCTGCCTGCACACCACCTGCCCTGACCTCTTCCTGTCTCTGCCTGCACTCCACCTGCCCTGACCTCTTCCTGTCTCTGCCTGCACACCACCTGCCCTGACCTCTTCCTGTCTCTGCCTGCACACCACCTGCCCTGACCTCTTCCTGTCTCTGCCTGCACACCACCTGCCCTGACCTCTTCCTGTCTCTGCCTGCACACCACCTGCCCTGACCTCTTCCTGTCTCTGCCTGCACACCACCTGCCCTGACCTCTTCCTGTCTCTGCATGTACACCACCTGCCCTGACCTCTTCCTGTCTCTGCCTGCACACCACCTGCCCTGACCTCTTCCTGTCTCTGCCTGCACACCACCTGCCCTGACCTCTTCCTGTCTCTGCCTGCACACCACCTGCCCTGACCTCTTCCTGTCTCTACCTGCACACCACCCGTCCTGACCTCTTCCTGTCTCTGCCTGCACACCACCTGCCCTGACCTCTTCCTGTCTCTGTCTGCACACCACCTGCCCTGACCTCTTCCTGTCTCTGCCTGCACACCACCTGCCCTGACCTCTTCCTGTCTCTGCCTGCACACCACCCCCTGACCTCTTCCTGTCTCTGCCTGCACACCACCCTCCCTGACCTCTTCCTGTCTCTGCCTGCACACCACCCGCCCTGACCTCTTCCTGTCTCTGTCTGCACTCCACCTGCCCTGACCTCTTCCTGTCTCTGCCTGCACACCACCTGCCCTGACCTCTTCCTGTCTCTGCCTGCACACCACCCGTCCTGACCTCTTCCTGTCTCTACCTGCACACTCTCCTGACCTCTTCCTGTCTCTGTCTGCACACCACCTGCCCTGACCTCTTCCTGTCTCTGTCTGCACACCACCTGCCCTGACCTCTCCCTGTCTCTGCCTGCACACCACCCGTCCTGACCTCTTCCTGTCTCTGTCTGCACACCACCTGCCCTGACCTCTCCCTTTCTCTGCCTGCACACCACCCGTCCTGACCTCTTCCTGTCTCTGTCTGCACACCACCTGCCCTGACCTCTTCCTTTCTCTGCCTGCACACCATATTTGACACCTGCGCCATACCTGACACCTGCGCCATACCCTACACCTGCGCCATACCTGACACCTGCGCCATACCCTACACCTGCGCCATACCCTACACCTGCGCCATACCCGACACCTGCGCCATACCCGACACCTGCGCCATACCTGACACCTGCGCCATACCTGACACCTGCGCCATACCTGACACCTGCGCCATACCCTACACCTGCGCCATACCCGACACCTGCGCCATACCTGACACCTGCGCCATATTTGACACCTGCGCCATACCCGACACCTGCGCCATACCCGACACCTGCGCCATACCCTACACCTGCGCCATACCCGACACCTGCGCCATACCCTACACCTGCGCCATACCCGACACCTGCGCCATACCCTACACCTGCGCCATACCCGACACCTGCGCCATACCTGACACCTGCGCCATACCCGACACCTGCGCCATACCCGACACCTGCGCCATACCTGACACCTGCGCCATACCCCACACCTGCGCCATACCCGACACCTGCGCCATACCTTACACCTGCGCTAACAGAACCCGTCCAGGCCTATGATTGGACGTTTCAGAGATGTGTCAGGATGGATGGGGATGGATGGCGCTCTCTAAGACCCAGCAGACTGGGAGACCATTGCTGGAACTTGTAGTTCCTCAGACCCCTGATGCTGACATTCGTCACACTTGTGTCACTCGCTGTAAATATTTTATAAATGACAAGTCATCCTTGTCCCCGACCCGGACCCGCACAACGGCCCCATTGTCCCCGCACATTCCTCTGTCCCATTCACGGGATGATGCTGTCGCAGGCGATGGCCTGGAATGTCGCCCTGGAATTCTCGCTGCATTCACAGATGTCACAGTGGCGGCTTGTCATGTGATCAGTGTACATGACAGCGATTTACGATTGTACAATCCAATTGTATGATGTATGGTTCAAGTTATACAGATATCATTTTACTAATATTTTTATACATTTATTCTTAGGTCAATTTATTACAAAGAATGTATCATTTTAATAATAGTAATTATGATCATTATTGTTATTAATATAATATTACTGTTATTATTATTATTATTATTATTACTACAATTATATTATCTTTTTTATTCTTATTATTCATGTACTGTATTTATTTATTTTTGATTGTACAATCTAAATTGTATTATGTAGGGTTCTAAATATACATATACCTGTTTTGAGATATATTTTATAATTTTTGTTGTTAATAATATAATATTACTATTATTATTACTACTATTATATTATCTTTTTTATTCTTATTATTCATATATTATTATTATTTTTTTGATTGTACAATCAGATTGTATAATGTTTTGAGATATATTTTATTCATTTTTTTAACATATCACCCAGAATATAGCATTTTAATAATAGTGATAATTATTATTATTGTTGTTATTTATTTTATTTTTATAATTTTACTCATTTTTTTATACATTTGGTCGATTTATTACCAAGAATGTATCATTTTAATAATAGTGAATATTATTATTATTGTTATTAATATAATATTACTGTTATTATTATTATTATTACTACAATTATATTATCTTTTTTATTCTTATTATTCATGTACTGTATTTATTTATTTATTTTTGATTGTACAATCAGATTGTATAATGTAGGGTTCTAAATATACATATACCTGTTTTGAGATATATTTTATTATTTTTTTGTTAATAATATAATATTACTATTATTATTACTACTATTATATTATCTTTTTTTTATTCTTATTATTCATATATTATAATTTTTTCGATTGTACAATCAGATTGTTTAATGTTTTGAATTATATTTTATTCATTTTTTTTAACATATCACCCAGAATATAGCATTTTAATAATAGTGATAATTATTATTATTGTTGTTATTTATTTTATTTTTATTTTTGCAACGCTTTACGAATATACAATCCAATTGTATGATGTATGGTTCAAGTTATACATATATAATTTTACAATTTTTTTTATACATTTGGTCGATTTATTACCAAGAATGCATCATTTTAATAATAGTGATTATTATTATTATTATTATTATTATTATTATTATTATTAATATTATTATTATTATTATTTTTTTTTGATTGTACAGATTGTTTAATGTAGGGTTCAAACTATACACAGACCTGTTTTAAGATATATTTATCTATATTTTTTTTATTTATTTTTTTAGTTCCAATTAGGTTAACATATCAGCCAGAGTGTATAATTTTAATAAAAATTATAACTTTTTTTTTTCTCTCTTCTTTCTTTTTTCAAAGAATATCATTCAGCATTCATGTTCTCATTTTTGTGCATTTATTTTGACACTCCCTTTACGATTAATTGTTTGGTTTTAATTATGACCCCCATGGAGGAGATACACTATATTCCCAAAAGTATTGGGACGCCTGCCTTTACACACACATGATCTTTAATGACATCCCAGTCTTAAGCTGGCCATACACTATACGAAAAATTGGCCCGAAAAATCGATCATTAGACCATTCGTTCGATTTTTCGGCCAGTTAATGGACACAAAATCGATAATTGCTTGGACGTTTTTGACCCGAAAAAACGAAGGACGAGGTTGGAAATTTTCTGCCGATTGAACGATAAATTGAAAGGTTAATGTGTTTCCCGTCCGACCTGTCTGCACTCGGTATATGTAAAAAAACGAACATTATTATTATTTTTTTTTTTTATGTTCACTGAACGATTTATTGGCCATTATATGATGGAACCATCGTTTGCGCTCGCGGTCGAACGTTCGTTTTTCGAAATTGGGTTCGGCCGATTTTTCGACTAGTGTATGGCCAGCATTAGTCTGGAGGGTTCAATATTGAGTTGGCACTTTACAGCTATAACAGCTTCACCTCTTCTGGGAAGTCTGTCCACAAGGTTTAGGAGGGTGTCTATGGGAACGGAGGGGGAATCTCCTCAGTCAGGACAGGGAGGGGATCTCCTCAGCCGGGACACGGAGGGGGAATCTCCTCAGCCGGGACACGGAGGGGAATCTCCTCAGCCGGGACACGGAGGGGGAATCTCCTCAGCCAGGACACGGAGGGGGAATCTCCTCAGCCGGGACACGGAGGGGGAATCTCCTCAGTCAGAACAGAGGGGGGGGGATCTCCTCAGCCGGGACACGGAGGGGGGAATCTCCTCAGTCAGGACACAGAGGGGGGATCTCCTCAGCCAGGACACGGAGGGGGAATCTCCTCAGCCGGGACACGGAGGGGGGAATCTCCTCAGCCGGGACACGGAGGGGGAATCTCCTCAGCCGGGACACCGAGGGGGAATCTCCTCAGCCGGGACACGGAGGGGGGAATCTCCTCAGTCAGGACACGGAGGGGGAATCTCCTCAGCCAGGACACGGAGGGGGAATCTCCTCAGCCAGGACACAGAGGTGGAATCTCCTCAGTCAGGACATGGAGGGGGAATCTCCTCAGCCAGGACACAGAGGGGGAATCTCCTCAGCTGGGACACGGAGGGGGAATCTCCTCAGCCAGGACACAGAGGGGGAATCTCCTCAGCAAGGACACGGAGGGGAATCTCCTCAGTCGGGACACGGAGGGGGGAATCTCCTCAGCCGGGACACGGAGGGGGAATCTCCTCAGTCAGGACAAGGAGGGGGAATCTCCTCAGCCGGGACACGGAGGGGGAATCTCCTCAGCCGGGACACGTAGGGGGAATCTCCTCAGCAAGGACACGGAGGGGGAATCTCCTCAGTCAGGACAAGGAGGGGGAATCTCCTCAGCCGGGACACGGAGGGGAATCTCCTCAGCCGGGACACGGAGGGGGAATCTCCTCAGCCAGGACACGGAGGGGGAATCTCCTCAGCAAGGACACGGAGGGGGAATCTCCTCAGTCAGGACACGGAGGGGGGAATCTCCTCAGCCGGGACACGGAGGGGGAATCTCCTCAGCCGGGACACGGAGGGGGAATCTCCTCAGCCGGGACACGGAGGGGGAATCTCCTCAGCCAGGACATGGGGGGGGAATCTCCTCAGTCAGGACAAGGAGGGGGAATCTCCTCAGTCGGGACACGGAGGGGGAATCTCCTCAGCCGGGACACGGAGGGGGAATCTCCTCAGCAAGGACACGGAGGGGGAATCTCCTCAGTCAGGACATGGAGGGGGAATCTCCTCAGCCGGGACACGGAGGGGGAATCTCCTCAGCAAGGACACGGAGGGGGAATCTCCTCAGTCAGGACACGGAGGGGGAATCTCCTCAGCCGGGACACGGAGGGGGAATCTCCTCAGCAAGGACAAGGAGGGGGAATCTCCTCAGCCGGGACACGGAGGGGGAATCTCCTCAGCCGGGACACGGAGGGGGAATCTCCTCAGCCGGGACATGGAGGGGGAATCTCCTCAGCCGGGACACGGGGGGGAATCTCCTCAGCCAGGACACGGAGGGGGGAATCTCCTCAGCCGGGATACGGAGGGGGGAATCTCCTCAGCCGGGACACGGAGGGGGAATCTCCTCAGCCAGAACATGGAGGGGAATCTCCTCAGCCGGGACACGGAGGGGGAATCTCCTCAGCCGGGACACAGAGGGGGAATCTCCTAAGCCGGGACACGGAGGGGGAATCTCCTCAGTCTGGACACGGAGGGGGAATCTCCTCAGCTGGGACACGGAGGGGGAATCTCCTCAGCAGGGACACGAAGGGGGAATCTCCTCAGCCAGGACACGGAGGGGGAATCTCCTCAGCCAGGAACCGTTCAAGTTTTGGCGACTCAAGTCGCAGCAACTTTGAAAAAAGATTCCTGCACTACCTTTTCTTTGCGATTTCATTGCGACTTGCATTGACTTCTGTTAAATAAAGTTGCAGGCCGCAATAAAAAAAATCGCACTGATCTGCGGCTTTGAAATCGCACTGAAGTAGCTCCGTTTCAAAGCTGCAGTGACCCGAGTCTTGTTGTCAGAGAGATCTGGCCATGTGTGGCCAGTGGCTGTGCCATTGGTGTGATAATGAAGAGTTATGTGGCTCACCTGGTTGTGGCGCAGTGTATGGTGGGGGCCCCGCGGATCTCGCTCCTCTCTCTCTCTCTTCTCCTGGAGGTTCTGGAGGATGAGAAGGCTTTGCTCTCTCCTCTCCGGCTCCGCCAGACTCTGCATACTTTCACACAGGGCTCGGCACTCCGTCTATTTTGGTCTGCCATCTCAGAGGAAATATTTTCACAGATTTGCGGTGAGGCCCCGGGACGGGCATGTCGGTGAAACTTTGAGGACGGTAATTAGAGACTTGGAGGGTAAAGTGAGGCTGAGGAGGGAAGAGCTGCAATCATCGGGGGGGGGGGGGGGGGAATTACAGCCGAATGTTTGTGTGCCGGCTCCGGGGGGCTCGACCTCCCTCCGGGGGTCTCCAGAGGCCGGACACATCTAGAATGAAGGGTTGTATTGATGTCTGTGGCCCCCCATTGGGGAGATTCCCCGTATTTGTCCCGGTGACCGCTATCACCGTGAGTGAAAACAAAGAAAATCCCAAATTTTGGAATAGTGTCCCCGTTGGAGATATCCCAAATGGGACACTGGTTCTGGTGACAACCAGGGATTGCCTCACTTTGGAGGGATTTGGTCTCACTTCCTGTTTCGGCTCTGGGACAGGAAGTGAAGTGAAATGTTCCCAGTGGGACACAGATGGCAAAACAATGACAGGGGTTATAACCCTCCCTTACTGTATCCAAAATGAAGAAAGAAAAATGTTTTCTTTTTGTTCTACTTTAATATGTACAGTCTGAAGGAAGGAAGAGAAAGGATGGACATGACTGAAACCTTAAAATACACGAAAGGCTCAGCAGAGAAGTATTGTCATCATGAAGCTTAAGATCAAGAACACGGAGACACGACCTCAACCCATCATAGGAAGTGTTATTTTACCCAAAAGTAAACATTATACAAACAGGAGATAGAGAGATACAAAGTAACATTGTTCATAAACATTGATCAGACGGGAGATAGAAAGATACAAAGTAACATTGTTTATAAACATTGATCAGACGGGAGATAGAGAGATACAAAGTAACATTGTTTATAAACACTGATCAGACAGGAGATAGAGAGATACAAAGTAACATTGTTTATAAACATTGATCAGACAGGAGATAGAGAGATACAAAGTAACATTGTTTACAAACATTGATCAGACAGGAGATAGAGAGATACAAAGTAACATTGTTTATAAACATTGATCAGACAGGGGATAGAGAGATACAAATTAACATTGTTTATAAACATTGATCAGACAGGAGATAGAGAGATACAAAGTTACATTGTTTACGAACATTGATCAGACAGGAGATAGAGAGAGATAAAGTAACATTGTTTATAAACATTGATCAGACAGAAGACAGAAAGATACAAAGTTACATTGTTTATAAACATTGATCAGACAGGAGATAGAGAGATACAAAGTAACATTGTTTATAAACATTGATCAGACTGGAGATAGAGAGATACAAAGTAACATTGTTTATAAACATTGATCAGACGGGAGATAGAGAGATACAAAGTAACATTGTTTATAAACATTGATCAGACAGAAGACAGAAAGATACAAAGTAACATTGTTTATAAACATTGATCAGACGGGAGATAGAGAGGTACAAAGTAACATTGTTTATAAACATTGATCAGACAGGAGATAGAGAGATACAAAGTAACATTGTTTATAAACATTGATCAGACTGGAGATAGAGAGATACAAAGTAACATTGTTTATAAACATTGATCAGACGGGAGATAGAGAGATACAAAGTAACATTGTTTATAAACATTGATCAGACAGAAGACAGAAAGATACAAAGTTACATTGTTTATAAACATTGATCAGACAGGAGATAGAGAGATACAAAGTAACATTGTTTACAAACATTGATCAGACAGGAGATAGAGAGATACAAAGTAACATTGTTTACAAACATTGATCAGACAGGAGATAGAGAGATACAAAGTAACATTGTTTATAAACATTGATCAGACAGGAGATAGAGAGATACAAAGTAACATTGTTTACAAACATTGATCAGACAGGAGATAGAGCGATGCAAAGTAACATTGTTTATAAACACTGATCAGACAGGAGATAGAGAAATACAAAGTAACATTGTTTATAAACACTGATCAGATGGGAGATAGAGAGATACAAAGTAACATTGTTGCATTTTGATCTAAAATAAAACACATGCTTTATAATTAAAAAAAATGTATGTATTAAATAAAAATCTCCCTTTTATTGCTCTCAGCCTCCTCAGCAGAAGTGTGACAATTGCCCCCGGGGGAGGGGTGTAGAGGTGTGACAATTGCCCCAGGGGGAGGGGTGGAGAGGTGTGACAATTGCCCCCGGGGGAGGGGTGTAGAGGTGTGACAATTGCCCCCGGGGGAGGGGTGGAGAGGTGTGACAATTGCCCCCGGGGGAGGGGTGTAGAGGTGTGACAATTGCCCCCGGGGAGGGGTGTAGAGGTGTGACAATTGCCCCCGGGGGAGGGGTGTAGAGGTGTGACAATTGCCCCCGGGGGAGGGGTGTAGAGGTGTGACAATTGCCCCAGGGGGAGGGGTGGAGAGGTGTGACAATTGCCCACGGGGGAGGGGTGGAGAGGTCTGACAATTGCCCCCGGGGGAGGGGTGGAGAGGTGTGAGGACTGAACTGTCCGGAATTTTCTACACAAACATTTTGACGATCTGCAGGATTTGGCGGACAGACTAAACATGGGCGGGCCGGGTGCAGCGTTCACCGAGGCCTCACCACGCAGGTGTTTCCTCCTCTCTGGAAATGTCTGGCCCGCGCTGGGCCTCTCCTTCTCGGAGGTGAACCCTCCGATGTGGTTTCCTGCCAGGAGCTCAGAACAAACACAAGAAGCTTTTTTTCCGCTGCTTCCAGCATTTCCAGCGCTCGGGTCGGCCGCGGGTCACCGGCATGGCTGCCAACATTCCCAGATCCTCCGGGAGAAAACTTCTATTTTATTCTTCTCCATTCCAAGCAGACGGATGGAGGACGTCTACATGTGTCCTGCTTCACCTGCCGCAATATTCCACATTCTCTTCACTACTTCAACCAGCCCACCATACAGTACAGCCAGGACGGCGCCACCGTCACTTTCCGTGTCACCTCTCCACCTTCACACTTCTTATTGGAGTAGTAAAGTGTTACTACTAAGAAGTATTCATACCCCTTGAAATTTTCCACATCTTGTCATGTTATAACCAAAAACATAAATGTATTTTATTGGGATTTTATGTGATGGACCAACACAAAGTGTCACATAATTGTGAAGTGGAAGGAAAATGATAAATGATACAAATAAATATGTGACAAGTGTTGGGGGGGGGGGTACATTTGTATTCAGGCCCCCTTTACTCTGATACCCCTAACTAAAATCTAGTGGAACCAATTGCCTTCAGAAGTCACCTAATTAGTAAATAGAGTCCACCTGTGTGTCATTTAATCTCAGTATAAATACAGCTGTTCTGTGAAGCCCTCAGAGGTTTGTTAGAGAACCTCAGTGAACAAACAGCATCATGAAGGCCAAGGAACACACCAGACAGGTCGGGGATAAAGTTGTGGAGAAGTATAAAGCAGGGTTAGGTTATAATAAAATCTCCCAAGCTTTGAACGTCTCACAGAGCTCTGTTCAATCCATCATCGGAAAATGGAAAGAGTATGGGCACAACTGCAAACCTACCAAGACATGACCGTCCACCTAAACTGACCGGGCCGGGCAAGGAGAGCATTCATCAGAGAAGAGCCAAGAGGACCATGGTAACTCTGGAGGAGCTGCAGAGATCCACAGCTCAGGGGGGAGAGTCTGTCCACAGGACAACTATTAGTCGTGTTCTCCACAAATCTGCCCTTTATGGAAGAGTGACAAGAAGAAAGACATTGGAGGAAGAAAGTCATAAGAAGTCCTGTTTGTAGTTTGTGAGAAGCCATGTGGGGGAGGGGAGCAAACATGTGGAAGAAGGTGATCTGCTCACATGACACCAACATTCTACTTTATGGCCTAAAAGCAAAACGCTATGTGTGGGGAAAACTAACACTGCCCATCCCCCTGAACACACCATCCCCACTGTGAGACATGGTGGTGGCAGCATCATGTGGTGGGGATGGTTTTCTTCAGCAGGGACAGGGAAGCTGGTCAGAGTTGATGGGAAGATGGATGGAGACAAATACAGGACAATCTTAGAAGAAAACCTGTTAGAGTCTACAAAAGACTTGAGACCGGGGGGGAGGGGTCACCTTCCAGCAGGACAACGACCCGAAACATACAGCCAGAGCTACAATGGAATGGTTTACATCAAAGCATGTTCATGTGTTAGAATGGCCCAGTCACAGTCCAGACCTAAATCACATTGAGAATCTGTGACAAGACTTGAAAATTGCTGCTCACAGACGCTCTCCATCCAATCTGACAGAGCTTGAGATATTTTACAAAGAAGAAGAATGGGCAGAAATGTCCTCTCTAGATGGGCAAAGCTGGTAGAGACACCCCCAAAAAGACTTGTAGAGAAAGGGGGTTCTACAAAGTATTGACTCCGGGGGGCGCCATACAAATTCCCCCCCCCCCCACACTTTTCACATATTTATTTGTATCCTTTTCCTTCCACTTCACAATTATGTGACACTTTGTGTTGGTCCATCACATAAAATCCCAATAAAATACATTTATGTTTTTGGTTGTAACAAAATGTGGGAAATTTCAAGGGGTATGAATACTTTTTCCAGGCACTGTATACCTGTTCCATAACTACAAACAATCCCTGTTGATCCTGCCAAAAGCTGATACCTTCCTGCACTCTGCATGTTCTGACTCCTATCGGTGGCATCAGGGGGGAGGCAACCTTTGACAGGTGGAGAGCCACCCGTCCATTTGGCTCAGGGGCGCGCCCCCCCCCCCCCCCATCAATGCGCCTGACCATGCAGGGTGCTGGACATGTGGATTACAATTAGGTTATTTTTTTCTTTAGAAGCACGTGATTAGAGCCAGAGGTGGGAGGAGTTATGCAAATCTCAAAATGCCTTGATAGGCGGGTGCCAGTCTGGAGGAGTGGGCGGTCCTAGGCAGGCTGTATTTGCATAGATAATGCCCACATGTGATGCTGAGCCTCTATGATTGACAGAACTGACATCCAATGAATGAAAGGGGCGTGGCCAGGGACAGTCAGGCTGGGGAGGAAAGGACTAGAAGGGTCTCAAACTGGCGGCCCCTCCAGCTGTTGCGGAACTACAAGTCCCATCATGCCTCTGCTTATGGGAGTCCTGCTTTGTAACTGTCAGCCTTGCAATGCCTCATGGGAATTGTAGTTTTGCAACAGCTGGAGGGCCGCCAGTTTGAGACCCCTGGTAGATGATGCTGGACATCCTCCGGCCCCCATAATGAGGCGGGGCTCTATCTGACTTGCTGCAGCTTCGGCTGCACATTGTGAGAAGCTCACAGTGTGCAGTGATATCGGAGGAAGCCGTTTCAGTCCGGGAGAGGAGGCGGTACATCCGTGCAATCTGATGACAGGTCCCCTTTAAGGGAACCCAGCCCAGGAAAAGCCGAATCTCCTCCAATCCACAGAAATTCTGTAATTATGGAGCCGGTGAGAAGATGAAAACTGAACCCCTCATCAGGGGAAATAGACGGTTTCACCTCGGAGCTCTCGCCGCACTCGCCGCGCAGTCACCGCTCGTCTGATTACTGAGGTCACAAAGATACAATGTAACAGATGTTTCTGTTTTAATAAAGAGACGGGGAAATATCTGCAACAAAGTAATAAAAGCTTCAAATATAAGAGAAACTTTGGACAACGTTTATCAATGAAAGTCTGATAGAGCCAGAAAGCCTGAGATCGGATTCATCTACACTATATTACCAAAAGTACTGGGACACCTTTACACACACATGACCTTTAATGACCTCCCAGTCTTAGTCCGGAGGGTTCAATATTGAGTTGGCCCTTTGCCGCTATAACAGCTTCACCTCTTCTGGGAAGGCCGTCCACAAGGTTTAGGAGGGTGTCTATGGGAATGTTTGACCATTCTTCCAGAAGAGCATTTGTGAGGTCAGGCACTGATGTTGGATGAGAAGGCCTGGCTTGCAGTCTCCGCTCTAATTCATCCCAAAGGTGTTCTATGGGGTTGAGGTCAGGGGGAGAGGGGGGGGGGGGCCTCCCTGGCTAAGCACCTTGTCCCTACATGTTGATGAGAACAAGGGCCTCATCCCCACAACCCTTGCCCGGTGGTTTTTGGGGTCTGCAGGTAGAGGACTTAACCTGGTCCTGGTCATGTTTGGTCAATAGCAGTGATGCTTTGATGGCCAGGGATTCCCAGTGACCCCGGTGGTTGCTAGCGATCAGGGGCGGATCCAGGGGGGCAACAGGGCAATTGCTCCCCCCCGAGAAAATGATGAGCGGCTGAGCCGGCGGGTGACTGAACAGGCCAGCGGGTGAGCGAGTGGATGGGCAATCATGCGGGCGGGTGGTCGGGCTGGCGTGTGACTGAGCAAGCAGGCATTTGTTGTCAGGAAGCCGCTACCCATCTGAATATGTGACTGAAGGGATGTTGCATCGCGGGCCTCTTGGTACTCCCGCACTCGTCCACAGTAAGCCTAGTGTTATAAGTTGGCAAGCGGACATCTTTATACACCCACCGAAGTCTTGCTTTTCACACGTATTTTTAAACGTAAACTCGACTTAAATTTCACTAAATAAGTTTACTAATACATTTTTATTGTTAAAAATAACCGTGAAAAGCACTCCGGTGGGTGTATAAAGATGTCCGCTTGCCGACTTCTAACTCTAGGCTTACTGCAGACAAGTGGGGGTGTACCAAGATGGCCGCAGTGCATCATCACTTTGTGACAATCCACATCTTGTGGCAGGGGACATTGGCAAGTGACAATCCACATCTGGTGCCAGGGGATGTGGCAAGTGACATGGCACGTGACAATCTGCATCTGGTGGCAGGCGATGGTGGCAAGTGACACACTCGGGGCTGCCACTGATTCTGCATTATTGTGAGTTGAACTATTTCATGTTATATTACAATGTAATAGAAATAATGTGCTTCAATCATCCTGACACCATATCAACCATGGCGCTGTGATGTTTGAAGCGCCAACGCCAGCCATTTCCCCGACAAATTGGCCGCAAAATTTTCTGGCAGTGCCCCTTCCAAGACAAGGCTCTGGACCCGCCCCTGCTAGCGATGCAGTGTTTATTTGCACCCGCTGTTTCCTTAGGAACCATTGGCAGCAGGAAGCTATCATATATATATATATATATATATATATATATATATATATATATAAGTGGTACAGCTTCTATGTATGACGCTTGGCTCTTGCCAAGCAGGGGCCTGCATGAGCAAAAATTTGGTCTCAACCTAGGTTCAGACGGAACCCATCGGTTCATCCATAATTAACAAATTGCTGACATGATTGTTTTAATGTGGCCAGGGGGCAACCATCAGACATTTTGGGGCACCTTACACAGCCTTAGGCCAGGACTCCCTGGGCCTGACCACTAACAATCCCCAAGGCCCGGTGGGCATCTCACCGAGTCCCTCAGAGCACCCAATTTTATTTTACCACTCCTACAACTTAATATATAAAAAATGAAGAGTGTTTTCCATGTCATCAGTGCTTTCAAGATTTAACAGTAAGGATTTATTTTTTGACCCAAATATATGAAGCCGGCCACCACTATATTTCACCTCTCCTTCCTATACATGCCCATTTCACAGTGAAACGGGCATGTAAAAGAAACGGGGGCCATTTCATTCCAATCCAGCAAAGAGATGGCCCAATCCAGCAGAGGCATCCCCAATTATTCAGCAAAGAGATAGCCCAATCCAGCAAAGAGACAGCTCAATCCAGCAAATTAACAGTCCCATATATTCAGCAAAGAAACATCCTCATCCAGCAAAAGAAAACATCCCAATTCAGCAAAGGGACAGCCCCATATAGCAAAGAGACACCCAATCCAGCAAAGGGACATCCCCTCCAACAAAGTGGTATCCCTTCAGCAAAGAGACGGCCCAATCTAGCAAACAGTCCTAATCCAGCAAACAAACAGTCCAATCCAGCATAGAGTTGTCTTAATCCAGCAAAGAGACAGCACAATCCAGCAAAGAGACAACCCCCTCCAGCAAAGAGACAGCCCAATCCAGCAGAGACAGCCCCCTATAGCAAAGAAACACCCAAACCAATAAAGAGACATCCCCTTCAGCAAAGAGACAGCCCAGTCCAGCAAAGAGACATCCCCTCCAGCAAAGAGACAGCCCAGGCCAACAAAGAGACATCTGAATCCAGCAAAGAGACATTCCCTCCAGCAAAGAGACATCCCAGTCCAGCAAAGAGACATACAACTCCAGCAAAGAAACATCCACTCCAGCAAAGAGACATCCCCTCCAGGGCAAAGAGGCACAGCCCATTCCAGCAAAGAGACAGTCCCATTCAGCTCCCCCCTTTCTCTTCACTGCCACCGACCAGATTTTTTTGATGCCGGCTCAGTGATGCAAGATGCAGCCCTCTCCGACCTTCTCTTTCCTTCCCTCAGTTTTTTCTGAACCGCGCTCCACCACTGGTCACATGACCTCCGATGCCCCTCCCACCCACTTCTGCTGGCCAAACAAGAGGAGCTGTAGCGGAGCGGGCAGCTTGGGATACCAGGGCGGTTGGGCCCCTTGGGACATCAGGGCGACCAGGCCCCTAGAGACTCCCAGGCCCCATAGGTGTGTATGGGCTGCCCCCCCCCCCCACCAATGACAGCCGTGAATGTGGCTACAAACAAGGAGCCTCAATGAACAAAATACATCCATGAAACCCAGCAGTTGGTGTTCACAGATGTTTAGGTTACTGGCAAAAAAGGGAGATGATAAAAACAAAATGCTACAAAGACAGGCAGGAAATTGGAGCCAAAAGTCACATCTAAGCCTGTGAGGTTTTTCTGGCTTTCATATGTTGCAGAATTGTTCTAAATATTCCCCAGAATACTGAGGGCTATTAGATAATTATATATCACTGTCAATTTACACAGTGCTTTACATGCTTATTATACTTTCACATTAGTCCCTGCCCTCAAGGAGCTTGCAATCTAAGGACTCCCTACCTAATATTCATACATACACCAGCATTTCTTTGTAATGTGGGAAGAAACCTACACAGGTACATGGAGAACATGCAAGCCCCAGACAGGCAGTGCCATGCCAACCACTTAGCCACTGTGCTGCCCCAGATTAGAGCCTTCATTTTACCATCCAACCCTTATTACAGTTCTCTGAGCCCTGATGAAGGGGAGTGTTGGCCCCTGAAACATGTTGTCTGTTTTATGTGATTTCATGATGAACAATTAAAGCAAATTGAACCCTTCACCATTTGTTCTGGTTCTCCTGTTTGGACTTTCTGGGTTCCCAGTATAGGGGAATCTTCTTTCACTTTCACGCCATTCCAGAGCGAGTGAGCTGGTGATACAGATGTTGAACTGGATGTAACAATGTAACAATGTAAGTATGCAACTATGTAATAAATCCCAGCGCCTGCACTCTAAAGCCCCATACACACGGTCGGATTTTCCGATGGATTCTGTCCTATCGGACAATGTTGTCGGAAATTCCGACCGTGTGTAGGCACCATTGGACATTTTCCATCGGATTGTCCGACGGACAAAGTTTTATCTCCTGCTCTAACAATTTTCCGACAACAAAGTCCGATCACACCAATTCCAATTGTGTGTAGCAAATTCCGACGGACAAAGTGCCACGCATGCTCAGATCAGATTACAAGACCAAAGCTATTGGCTACTTGCCTCTACGTAGTCCCGTCGTACGCAACGAACGTCACCACGTTCAGAATGATCGGATTTTCTGACAACTTTGTCCGACCGTGTGTACGCAACACCAGTGTCGGACAAAATCCGTCGGAAAAAATCCGATGGATTTTGTGGTCGGATTTTCCGACTGTGTGTATGGGGCATAAGCCTGCCGTCAGTTTCATTGACTCCAAAAATTCTTCTTCTACAGGTGACCTTCTGATGATGATGAAGGTGTGGCTGGGGGGGGGGGTGTGGAGGGGGCGTGTCTTATGCATACAAGTTTTGGTGCTAAGAGGTCACATGACTTCTTGTTGCAGAATTCCAAATACTGACATAAAATGCCACGTGTCCCGGCTTCCCTGCAGAGGGAACTTCGGAACCACCAGGATGGGGTGAGGGGGGGAGGGGCTCATCTATTTTTAGTGAGATTTAAAATAGGAAAGTCTCCTCTTTGATGAGGGTTTTTTTTTTGAGAGCCGCGTGCCAGACCCACCACATGGCATCCATACCGCCGCGGAGGAATAGAGAACAGACTAAGAGGAGAAATTCAAGTTCAGAAACTTTCCGGAACTTTTCCTTGTCTGCTGGGATAGGAACCGGAATACAAACTGCGCTGGAAGCTCCACCTGCCAGAAGATCTACAGAGCACCTCCTATCCCCCCCAAGGCTTCTTAATACAGGGAGGGGGGCAACACTGTTATGAGACTGCAGTTCTACAGGCTCCACCCACTGCCCCACCTCCTTTCTTACATACAGTTACATAATTGGTGAGATTGAATAGAAGACACAAGTCCATCCATGTCCACCTATCTGCTCTAGAGACCACTCTAGTACCGCCCACTCGGAGCCCTCCTGCAACTCCACCCCAAGTACCTCCAGTTCCCACCCATCAGTTTACAGATTAGCCACTCCCACTACAAGCCTGATTTCATCCTTCAAGGCAGACACACCTACTGCAAGCCTGATTTCCACATTCAGCAGTATAAAGACACAATTCAGTGAAGGTTCCTGTTAGAGCTCACATGAAGAAAAGTAATAGAAAACGATTAATAAGCTCATCGATGATCAATTATCTGAGAATGCGAGAGAAATATAAAGTTCAGCGTGTCAGACCTGAAATCCTCCAATCCCCAACCAGAGAAAAGATTACCCAGAAAACCAAAAATACACCAATACAGACCAAGTATGATACGAGCCTCACCAGATATAAGATATATTATAGAGGAGTGACATCACTGCTCTCCAGATATAAGATCTATTATACAGGAGTGACATCACTCCTCTCCAGATATAAGATATATTATACAGGAGTGACATCACCGCTCTCCAGATATAAGATATATTATACAGGAGTGACATCACCGCTCTACAGATATATTATACAGAGTGACATCACCTCCCTCCAGATATAAGATATATTATACAGAGTGACATCACCGCCCTCCAGATATAAGATATATTATACAGAGTGACATCACCACCCTCCAGATATAAGATATATTATACAGAGTGACATCACCGCTCTCCAGATATAAGATATATTATACAGAGTGACATCACCGCCCTCCAGATATAAGATATATTATACAGAGTGACATCACCGCTCTCCAGATATAAGATATATTATACAGGAGTGACATCACCGCTCTCCAGATATAAGATATATTATACAGGAGTGACATCACCGCTCTCCAGATATAAGATATATTATACAGGAGTGACATCACTGCTCTCCAGATATAAGATATATTATACAGAGTGACATCACCGCTCTCCAGATATAAGATATATTATACAGGAGTGACATCACCGCTCTCCAGATATAAGATATATTATACAGGAGTGACATCACCGCTCTCCAGATATAAGATATATTATACAGGAGTGACATCACCGCTCTCCAGATATAAGATATATTGTACAGGAGTGACATCACCTCCCTCCAGATATAAGATATATTATACAGAGTGACATCACCGCTCTCCAGATATAAGATATATTATACAGGAGTGACATCACCGCTCTCCAGATATAAGATATATTATACAGGAGTGACATCACCGCTCTCCAGATATAAGATATATTATACAGGAGTGACATCACCTCCCTCCAGATATAAGATATATTATACAGGAGTGACATCACCGCTCTCCAGATATAAGATATATTATACAGGAGTGACATCACCGCTCTCCAGATATAAGATATATTATACAGGAGTGACATCACCGCTCTCCAGATATACATATGTATACAATTACTTTGTATTTATCAACTTCATCGTGGAAACTGTTTCTGTTACTTTGTATCTGAATACAATAATATACAGAATGTTCTGCCGGTGGATGTTTTGGATTTCTGTATTTTATTGTATTCAGATACAAAGTAACAGAAACACTTTCCAGGATGAAGTTGATAAATACAAAGTATTCTGGAATCTTTTGCTGTTACTTTGTATCTGAAGAATAAAATAAAATACAGAATGTGCTGTAGGTGGCAGTTTTGGTTTCCTGTATATTGGAGAAGGTAGGTGACCCTCCTGGTGAGTGGGCACAATATTGACCCTATTATTAACCCTAAGTGCCGATTCCCATAGAATATATATATATATATATATATACTGTATATATTTGTAGTGTGCACCTCCTAATAGTGTGAAAATGAAATGAATTCTCTTACGGGAATCCTCACAGCTGGTGATTGGCGCGGATCTCCTCGCCGCCATCCTCCACTCGTCTTCGCGGTGGAAAGTTGAGTTCTGGGTCCGGCCGGCTCCTCTCATCCCTCCAGATGGATTTGTAGACATCTGCTGCAGAAGTTTCCAGCCTTTGAAGATCACATTTCCATTTCCTCCTAAAAGTCACAAATGGGGGGAAATGGGCGACCACCGCGTCCGCGTCTTCTCCTCTCATCACACATTTCTTATTATTGATTGAGATTTTATTATATATTATCAGTTTGTGGACAGTTATCACAGTTACTGTCTGCCTGGGAACCCTCATTTTTTTCTTACCCTCCCCTATAGTGTCCTCCTCACTATATCACCGTCTGAAGAATGACCCCCCTAAATTATTTCTCACCAGACCCCCCTGTGTGCCTTAATGCCTCTCCCGCCCTCACCCAGTGCCTGAAACATGGCATTCCAGAAATACATATTTAAGAGGAGTCTGGATTTCAATGTAATATTCCAATGGTCCAAACACAAGGAAGTCTTCCCGTAGGCTCACTGGCTGTGGTGGGGCGGCCCTCAGACTCGCAGGCCTCCCTCAATGGGTGCCCGGAGACCAGTGCCCAGACAAGGCCATCTAGAGCCCAGGGCAAACATGCCAAATTGCTACACCCCCCCCCCCCCCCCCCAAGATGTATGAGCATTATGTGTCAGTGAAAATCCCCCTCCAAAAAATATTGGGTACTAATCAGCATGTTCACCCCCTAAGCATAATACCCCCTCCTCCTAGTATAAATATGCCCCCTTGCTGAAATCCCCCCTTCACCCAGCACAAATATTTGCCCCCACCCCCCCAGCTCAAACCCTCTCTCTCCACATGTGCCCTAGCACAAATCCTGCCCCCCCCCCAAAAAAAAAATCCCCCCCCCCAGCACAAATCCTCTACCCCTCAAATTTCCCCTCCAAGCACAAATTCTCCCCTCCACTCCAAATGTCCCCCTTCCAGCACAAAGTCCCCTCCCCCAATCCCCTATCCCAGCACAAATCCCTCCCACAATGTTCCCCTCCTAGCACAAATCATCCCTACTATCACAAATCCCCACCACCCAAAAAGTATTACCCCTTTACTTTTATAGCACAAGCCCCCCATATCCCCTTCCCAATGCAAATCCCCCAAAATCACCACTCCTAGCGTACCTCCTTATATGTGACCTTCTGGAACAATTCTTCTCCCCCTGCCGCCCCCCAAATTCCCCTTCTCAATATAAATCCCTTCCCAAATCTGCTTGTGGTGCCCCCCATCTCACATAATACCACAGTGCCCAGGGCATCTTCCCCTCCTGCCCACCCCTAGTCCCGGTCCTCAAAGTGTACAAAAGGGCACCAAACCAAGTCAAAGAGTCCAAAGTGCCTTTACCGGTGTTCATAATACCATCACATAAAAACAGCTAACACGTTTTGGGAGCAACAAAACTCCCCTTCATCAGGATTAGGTCTGATCTGGTGCAAAACCTCCCTTTGGATGGAATTATAACAATCGCGACAGTGAAATCAGCAGCAGCGACTTCCAATTGTTACAACTCCCATCCAGAAAGAGGTTTAGCACCAGATCAGACCATAATGAAGGGGAGTTCTTTTTCCTCTGAAACGCGTTGGGTAATTTTATGTATTATGGACAGTTTAAGGCACTTTGGACTCCCGCTCTGTGGTTTGGTGCTCATTTGTACACTCTGAAATGTGGCACTGTCAGAGTCCCCTACATACAGTGGTGTGAAAAAGTGTTTGCCCCCTAAACCTAATAACTGGTTGGGCCACCCTTAGCAGCCACAACTGCAACCAAGCGTTTGCGATAAAGTGCAATGAGGCTTTTTCAGCGTCCTGGAGGAATTTTGGCCCACTCATCTTTGCAGAATTGTCCTAATTCAGTTACATTAGAGGGTTTTCCGAGCATGAACGGCCTTTTTAAAGGTCATACCACAACATCTCAATAGATTCAGGTCAGGACTTTGGCTAGGCCACTCCAAAGTCTTCATTTTGTTTTTTCTTCAGCCATTCGGTGGTGGACTTGCTGGTGTGTTTAGGCTCATTGTCCTGCTGCAGAACCCATTTTCGTTTCAGCTTGAGTACACGAACAGAGGGTCGGACATTCTCCTTCAGGATCTCTTGGTAGACCGCAGAATTCATAGTTCCTTTTCGCACGGCAAGTCTTCCTGGTCCTGGAGCAGCAAAACAGCCCCAGACCATCACTCTACCACCACCATATTTTACTGTTGTGTAGCTTTTAAGGATCTGGTGGACCTTACTGTGTCAAGCAGCTCCTAAGTGATGCCTTGATTGTGAACAGGTGTGGCAATAATCGGCCTGGGTGTGGCTAGAGAAATTGAACTCAGGTGTGGACAACCACAGTTATAGTATGTTTTAACAAGGGGCAATCACTTTTTCACTTGTGTTGTCCTTGAATATTGTTTAAATTGGTTTGTGTTTATTGTGTTGTCCTTGACTATTTTTAAATTTTTTGTTCCCCTGCTGCTCTCCCGCCCATGTCTTGTTGTAGCTGCCTGGGCACGATTTTCACTGCCAGCCTGATATGATATTTCAGCTGTTGTGAGAGGATTATGGAAATGTCACGAGGGAGTAATGATGATTTCACGGAGATCCATGTAGAAGATCAGAATGTTATTTGTAGACATGAGAAAAAAGGAAAAAAAAATCATTTTGTTTCATTTCAATTCATTAATTAACCTCTTCCCGACCGCCTCATGTAGATATACGTCTACAGAATGGCACGGGCAGGCAAAAGGACTTATATATAAGTCCTCTTTAATTGCCTAGCCGTGGGGTCGCGCGATCGGGTCACAGAGCTGAAGAACGGGGAGAGGTCTGTGTAAACAAACCTCTCCCCGCGCTTCCTACTCTGCCTGTCATGATCGGCTGTTCCCTGTCATCGGGAATGCCGATCAGTGACGTCAGACGTACAGCCACGCCCCCTACTGTAAAAAAAAAAACACAACACGTCACACTAACTCCTCCCCGCCCCTAGTGGTTAACTCCTTCACTGCCACTGTCATTTATACAGGAATCAATGCATTTAAATAGCACTGATTTCTGTATAAACGACAATGGTCCCAAAAATGTGTCAAAAATGTCCGATGTGTCCGCCATACTGTCGCAGTCACAATAAAAATCGCTGATCGCCGCCATTACTAGTAAAAAAAAAATATTAATAAAAATGCTATAAAACTATCCCCTATTTGTAAACGCTATATCTTTTGAGCAAAGCAATCAATAATCGCTAATTGCAATTTTTTTTACCAAAAATATGTAGAGGAATACGTATCGGCCTAAACTGAGAAAAAAAAAAGTTTTTTTTATATATTTTTTGGGGATATTTATTATAGCAAAAAGCAAAAAATATTGAATTTTTTTCAAAATTGTCGCTCTATTTTTGTTAATAGCGCAAAAAATAAAAACCGCAGGGGCGATCAAATACCACCAAAAGAAAGCTCTATTTGTGGGAAAAAAGGACGCCAATTTTGTTTGGGAGCCACGTCGCACGACCGCGCAATTGTCAGTTAAAGCGACGCAGTGCCGATTCGCAAAAAAAGGGGCCTGGTCCTTTGGCTGCCAATTGGTCCGGGGCTGAAGTGGTTAACTCATTTTGTTTCATTTCAATTCATTAAATTTGTTTTCAGAATTTGTTTATTTTCATTTTGTTTATTTGTTTTCCATTTCAATTTGAATTTTCAGAATTCAACCAAATTTGGAAAATTCATATCAATAATCAAATTCGAATTATTATTTTTTTCCATTTGAATGTGGCTGCCGAATTTTTCACAAGAATTGTTCACATTTCACATTAATTTCAGAATTTGAATGTAATTCGAATTAGATTAAAATTTCGATATTTCTGACATCTTTTGTTTCCTTATTTTGAAGGATTTGTTTACATTCCTTATTATTGTGATTCAGAACTCGGATACATCTGAATTTCAGAATAATAAACATTTTTAAATTCGGAATGTAACAAATCGCTAATGTTTCGTTTTTTTTTTTCTCGTGATGGTGGTGAGCGGGGGTGGGGGGGTGGATTTCACCATGAAAACAGCAAATTCTTCCAAGCTTGCCTCTAGTGTCACCATTTGGCATCACTGGGATGGGATTAGAGAAACAAAACTTCCACCTTCAAGGGCCCATTAGATTGAAAATCAGAAAGAACTCTGGACAGCCGCACACCAGGAAGAGATAAAATTCAATAAATTTATTTAAAAAGCTGGAATCACATCAATCCAAAGCATGGCAAAGAAGGATAGGGGGCACAAAGCTGACGCGTTTCGCACTATGCTTAGTGCTTACTCATAGCTATGAAAGGGAAAAAAATCAGATTTTGGGGTTTCCCCAGAACAGGGAGATGGGAAATCTTCCAATGGGGACAACCAGGGATCCCCTCACTTTGGATGGATTTCCTCTCACTTCCTGTTTTGGCTATGGGACAGGAAGTGAAGGGAAATGTCCAAATTGGGACACCAATGGCAGAAAACAATACCTGAGAAGGTCAGGTTTTTTGCTGTGATTTGTGGGGAGAAGGAATGATATTGTGCCTATTGACAAACACCCAAGTAGGGCTGTTTGCTGAAATTCTTGTGCATTTTTTCAATCAAACCTCAGGAAACGCGTTGCACGCTGTGACGTCATCACTACTGCGCCTGGATCGCTTGTTTGAGCTTCAAGCCTCGCTTTGGCCACCCATCCACCACGGATTTTGCTCCTCTCTTCTTTACAGATCTTCTCTAGATCCTTCAGGTTTCTTGGCTGTCGATTGGCAACTCGAAGTTTCAGCTCCTCCATGAATTCTCATTTTTCCTGAGACCCGATCCACCAGGGAATCTTAGGACTTCCTGTTCAGCCAGGAGGAGAATCAATGGCCCGGCTCTTCCTTCCTGCCCCCTAAGTTAAGGTCAGTCTCCCGCATTGTCATACATCTAACACCAGGGGGGTGGGCAGGGCTGGTGCAAGGATTTTTAACACCCTAGGCGAAACCTCATTTTAACGCACCCATTGGCCCCACCCCCGACTCCACCCCCTTTGCCCTGCCCATGTGACAGGAGGCGGCGCTATACAGGAAGCATTGGCTTTGCTTTCTTTAGCGCTGGCTCCAGTGCTGCGCTGCACCTCTAATTACACTACCGCTCGGATGGAGCAGCTGCCTGAGACTGAGTTAGTTACATGCTGCAGCCTGCAGAGCATGCAGATGCGGAGGGAAACCAGCGGCCGGCGCCCCTAGGCAGCAGTGCGCCCTAGGCGGCTGCCTAGTTTGCCTAATGGTAACACCAGCCCTGGTGGGGGGTGCTTGTGCCGCTTGCTGCCTTCCCGTCTGTCTCCCCCCCCCTGGGTGGGGTACGTGGCATTAGTTTGTCACCCCCTTAAAATATTTGTCTCCAGCTGCCACTGTTCTGAACACGCCCGAGCCCGGCACTATTCACCAGTGAAGTTGGAGTTGACTCTTTTTCCCCCGTTGTGTGTTAGGAATATCGATCTTGGGTTTGGGTCGGAGTCCTACGTTTAGTCCGGCCGAGTTGGCGTCCTGATTTATTCCGTCGGACGCGGTAAACTGGAAGGGGGCTGGGAGATGTTTATCAAGCTGGCGGGATAATGGACGGTATCAACATACGGCGTATAAACACTGAGGTCAGACTACATTTTTTTTACTTAATAATCTTAAAAGGTTTTGGGAGAATGTACTCAGTACTCTCCGGGCCGCGCTCAGCCGCTGCAGACGGTTTGAGGTCGCGTCTGTTTCAGCCAAAGAGTCTCATTTATATCCAAACATCACGGGAGCCAAAAAAACAATGTAACCGCAGAGGGAGGCGCGGCGAGGTCCAGACGGCGTCTGGCGAGAAAGGCGAAAGATTCTGTTTTGCCGCGTGCAGGAAAGGCTCATCATTGTCCTGTAATTGTTTCATTGTAATCACTTCATTAGGCACTTTCTGTAGATAATGGCCGCAATGTTCTTCTACTGACCAGAAAGGAAACATCTTCCAGGTTCCCGAGAGTCGGGGCGGCTCAGGGAAAGGCAACGCTTCAGTTCTCGTCTGCTGTGTGTTTGATACGTTGCAAAACATAACGGAGCGAACTCCAGGGGGGTCTAGTTAGTGATAAATTCCCATAACCGTCCATCCAATGAACATGCATGTACATTCGTTCTGTGCAAATTGGGCAAAAAACCAATGTTCTTCATGCTCTTTTTTGAACAAATGCCCTTTTATTAAGTAAAATACCTCATTATGGCCACTAGATGGAGCTAAGCAGCATGGGAAATACAGTACATACAACTCTGTAATAGGAGATACAATGTACCATTTCTAGAGAATGTTAGAGGGAATTAAATGTAATGACTGGTTCTGTTAATTGCTAAGGTTTGGTTCACACTAGTGCAACTTCTGATGCGACTTTAAATAGAGTCGCATGGCAAGGGAAATCACATTTTCTAATGGTGCCCGTTCACATCAAAACAACGCTGCTGCGTTGCAACTTTGGGGAAGGTGCCTGTGCTACTGTGGTGCAACTTGAGTGCGATTTCAGCCCCATAGGCTTCTATGTTATCTCACAATATTGGGTATCTGGAAGTGGTGCTCAAACTTTCCTATTGGAGAGTTTCATCCATAATTGGGTTAATTCAAAGGACAATGGTATATATATATATATTGGGAATTACTACTACTGTGCACTTTTAGCCCCTTCCTGCCCAGGCCAATTTTCATCTTTCAGCGCTGTCGCAATTTGAATGATAATTGCGCGGCCATGTAACACTGTACACATATGGAAATTTTTATAATTTTTTTTGCACAGAAATAGAGCTTTCCTTTGGTGGTATTTAATCACTTCATTTTTTTGTTTTTTTTGTTTTGCAAAACAAACGAAAAAAGTTTATAAAATTTTGCAAACAGGTAATTTTTCTCCTTCACCAATGGGCCCTGATAGGCTGTACTTGATGGGTACTGATGAGGTGGCACTGATGGGCACTGATAGGTGGTACGGATGGGCACTGATGAGGCAGCAATGGTGGGCACTGATGAGGCTGCATTGATAGGTGGCACTGATGGGCACTGATAGGCAGCACTGATAGGTGGCACTGATGAGCACTGATGAGACAGCAATGGTGGGCATTGATGAGGCTGCATTGATAGGTGGCACTGATAGGCAGCACTGATAGGTGGCACTGATGAGCACTGATGAGGCAGCATTATTAGTATAAAAAATAAATATAAAAATCCCTAAATCTATCCCATAGTTTGTAGACGCTATAGCGTTTGCGTAAACCAATCAATATATACGCTTATTGGGATTTTTTTACCAAAAATAATGTAGCTGAATACAAATTGGCCTAAATTTATTAAAGCGGAGTTCCACCCAAAAATGGAACTTCCGCTTTTCGGAATCCTCCCCCCCTCCGGTGTCACATTTGGCACCTTCCAGGGTTTAATACAAGTATTTTGCTCCCATTTCCGGGGTTAGATAGCCGAGCCACCTGCAGGTATCCATGCCACTTTTGGCGTCTTCTGGGAGACACACAGGCCCCAGAAGACAGCAGGGACCAGTGGGACGCGCATGTGCAGTAGGGAACCAGGAAGTGAAGCCGCAAGGCTTAATTTCCTGATTCCCTTACCAAAGATGGCGGGGGCAGCACCCCAGAGCCGAGGTATGGGTCGGCTTCCAGTGCCGACTTTGCGGGCACTCTGGATAGGTAAGTGTCCTTATTTTAAAAGTCAGCAGCTGCAGTATTTGTAGCTGCTGACTTTAAAAAAATAAATAAATTAGGCGGAACTCTGCTTTAAGAAATTTTATATATATATTTTTTTTTTTTCTATGAATATGTTTTATAGCAGTAAGTAAAAAATATTGTTTTTCTTTTAAAATTGTCAGTCTATTAGCACAAAAAATAAAATACGCAGAGGTGATCAAATACCACCAAAAGAAAGATCTATTTGTGGGAAAAAAATGACATAAATTTTAATTTGGGTACAACGTTGCATGAATGCTCAATTATCATTTACCATATGCCATATAGCAATACATGGACTGGTCATGAAGGGGGGTAAATCTTCTGGAGGTCAAGGGGTTAATGAACGCATTGCTGTTGGTTTAGTAAAACTGGAGAGTGCAAAATCTGCTGCAGCTGTGCATGGCAGCCAATCAGCTTCCAGGTTTTGTCAAGGCTTAATTGAACAAGATAAAAGTTAGAAGCTGATTGGTTACCATGAACGGCCGCACCCGATTCGGAGAGAGCTCTTTCCATTTTGCCCAAAGTTTTTCTCTCGTGTACTTTACATGGCGGCGGCAGCATGTGCCAAAACTGCGTGCAAAAAATAAAGTAGAAGGCGTTTTCTCCTCTCCTTTCCTGGCTGATGGCGTTGTGTCAGTTTGGGAATGTAGCGATGATATCTATAGGGGTATAATTAGGTGTATTGCCATGTCACGTGTCACACGCGGGTGCGCGGAGTGTGTGATATATTGTCACCCACATACCAGATTGCGCTCCCGGCCCTGACACATCCCTCAAGGTTTCCGGAGAACCACCGATGGATTCGTTTAAAAGTTTTGAAGCAAAAGTTATTTTTGTTTGCAGAAGTCCAATTAGACTCCCCCACCGTGTCTGACACCTCCGTGCTTCCCGGCGACAGGCGGTCGGGAACGGTATAAAATGAGATGTCAGATGCAATTTCTGTTCTTCCACAAGTTGTCTCCATCAAACCCTCTGTGACGTCAAAGTCGGTCGTCGTCCTTCTCGAGAAGAAATCCCCGAAATACCCAACCGGAGCTGAAGGCTCTGAAGTTTTCTACAAAAAGTTATCAAAGAAGAATTTTGGAGTAATGAAGAAAAATAATGATTCTAATTAATATTACTAATGATTCCATGACAATGTACAGTATATGGTTATGTCAGGTTCTTTATATACTAACAGGGTCACCTACTAGAACGACTTTACAAAAAGATGGTATTGGGATAAATCGTTCTCCTCCCTGGAATGTTCATTGTGGAACAGAGAGACATCTGCTCCCCTTGTTATACAATGAGGTATTTGGAAGTCTGTTTTTACCAGGAATGAATATCTCATGTACATAATAATGTGCCCCTTATGCCAATTCTTAAGTGAACAATGTAAAATGTTTATGATTGGGAGGTGCTACATGGCAACTATCCTCCCATTTTGATCAAGAGATAAGGTCAATGGTGCATTGGGAGGTCCTACATGGCAACTGTCCTCCCAATCAGGTCCATGACCCATAGGGAGGTCCTACTTGGCAACTATCCTCCCATTTTAATCAAGAGATAAGGTGAATGGTACATTCAGAGGTCTTACATGGCAACTGTCCTCCCAATCAGGTCCATGGTACATTGGGAGGTCCTACTTGGCAACTATCCTCCCATTTTGATCAAGAGATAAGGTCAGTGGTACATTGGGAGGTCCTATATGGCAACTGTCCTCCCAATCAGGTCCATGACCCAATGGGAGGTCCTACATGGCAACTGTCCTCCTATTTTGATCAAGAGATAAGGTCAGTGATACATTGGGAGGTCCTATATGGCAACTGTCCTCCCAATCAGGTCCATGACCCATTGGGAGGTCCTACATGGCAACTGTCCTCCTATTTTGATCAAGAAATCAAGTCTGTGGTACATTGGGAGGTCCTACATGGCAACTATCCTCCCATTTTAATCATCAGATCAGGTCCATTATACATTGAAAGGTCCTACATGGCAACTGTCCTCCCAATCAGGTCCATGACCCAATGGGAGGTCCTACATGGCAACTGTGCTCCTATTTTGATCAAGAGATAAGGTCAATAGTGCATTGGGAGGTCCTACATGGCAACTGTCCTCCCAATCAGGTCCATGACCCATAGGGAGGTCCTACTTGGCAACTATCCTCCCATTTTAATCAAGAGATAAGGTGAATGGTACATTCAGAGGTCTTACATGGCAACTGTCCTCCCAATCAGGTCCATGGTACATTGGGAGGTCCTACTTGGCAACTATCCCCCCATTTTAATCAAGAGATAAGGTCAATAGTAAATTGGGAGCTCATACTTGGCAACTATCCTTCCATTTTGTTCAAGAGATAAGGTCAGTGGTACATTGGGAGGTCCTACATGGCAACTGTCCTCCTATTTTGATCAAGAGATAAGGTCAATAGTGCATTGGGAGGTCCTACATGGCAACTATCCTCCCATTTTGATCAAGAGATAAGGTCAGTGATACATTGGGAGGTCCTATATGGCAACTGTCCTCCCAATCAGGTCCATGACCCATTGGGAGGTCCTACATGGCAACTGTCCTCCTATTTTGATCAAGAAATCAAGTCTGTGGTACATTCGGAGGTCCTACATGGCAACTATCCTCCCATTTTAATCATCAGATCAGGTCCATTATACATTGAGAGGTCCTACATGGCAACTGTCCTCCCAATCAGGTCCATGACCCAATGGGAGGTCCTACATGGCAACTATCCTCCCATTTTGATCAAGAGATAAGGTCAGTGATACATTGGGAGGTCATATGTGGCAACTGTCCTCCCAATCAGGTCCATGACCCATAGGGAGGTCCTACATGGCAACTGCCCTCCCATTTTAATCAAGAGATAAGGTCAATAGTACATTGGGAGCTCATACTTGGCAACTATCCTCCCATTTTGTTCAAGAGATAAGGTCAGTGGTACACTGGGAGGTCCTACATGGCAACTGTCCTCCTATTTTGATCAAGAGACCAAGTCTGAGGTACATTGGGAGGTCCTACGTGGAAACTATCCTCTCATTTTAATCATGAGTACAGGTCCATGGTACATTGGGAGGTCCTACATGGAAACTGTCCTTCCAATCAGGTCCATGGTACATTGGGAGGTCCTACATGGCAACTGTCCTTCCAATCAGGTCCATGGTACATTGGGAGGTCCTACATGGCAACTATCCTCCTATTTTGATCAAGAGACCAAGTCTGTGGTACATTGGGAGGTCCTACATGGCAACTGTCTTCCCATTTTGATCAACAGGTCAGGTCCATGACACATTGAGAGGTCCTACATGGCTTTCTGCTTGTACCACTATTCACATTGGAGGCAGGTTTGATATCGTGCGATTTCAGCTGAATTCACAGGATTTCAAACCTGCATTTCTTTGAAGTTCGGGGGGGGGGGGGTGATTTGGAAGACATCTGTGTGGGTTCCTGCTCAGTTATCTATTGAAATTGCCCCCGAAGTCGCCAAAAGTAGTGCAGGAACTACTATTGGAAATCGGTGTGGTGTCTGTGCAGTGCAATTTGAACCATACATTTTGTATGGCTCAAATCGCATCACATCTGCACCATAATGGTGCAGGACTCGTTTTTCTTCCCCCGCACCTGTGAACTCCCATGCGATCCGATTCTGGCAATCGCATTGTATTTTGTAGACATGTGGGGTTTTTTTTGGGGGGGGGGGGGGGGTTTCGTTTCTCGGATCATTCATTATGATCTCAATTTGTAAATTCATAAATTAAAAAATTTGTAAATTCATAAATTAAAAAATTTGTAAATTCATAAATTAAAAAATTTGTAAATTCGAAAATTAAAAAATCCAAAAATAAGAAAGAAAATCTGAAAATTCGAAAGAACGAAAATCCCCAAATTCTAAATAATAATTAATTATTAAATTATAGGTATTGGAATTTCCTTTCAAATTTGGCTGTTTGTGTTACGAATTATCCGAAAAATAACGAATGCCGCATCGAAACAAATGGAACAAATTAATAATAATAATAAAACATTTTTATTAATATTATTATTAATATTTATTATTATTAACTTGTTACGTTCCATTCGTTTAGATACGGCATTCGTTATTTCGGATCATTCGTAACTTCGGATAAATTCGTATTCCTTATGTTCACTAACAGCCAAATTGGAAAGGAAATTCCAATACCTACAGATTTTCGAATTTTCGGGTTTTCGGATTCTCGAAAATTTTGAATTTCGAATTTATGAATCTTCAAATTAACGAATTTTTGAATATTCGAATTTACGAATTTTTGAATATTCAAAATTATGAATTTTAGAATTTAAGAATTTACACATTTTTGAATTTACAAATTAAAAATTTAACGAATATTACGAATTTACAAATTTATGAATTTACGAATTTACGAATTTACAAATTTATGAATTTTCGAATTTACGAATTTACAAATTTATGAATTTTCGAATTTACGAATATTACGAATTTACAAATTTATGAATTTACGAATTTACGAATTTACAAATTTATGAATTTACGAATTTACGAATTTACAAATTTATGAATTTTCAAATTTTTCGAATTTATGAATTTACGAATTTTCAAAATGACGATTTTATTTTAAAATTTGTTAAATGGGTTTTCGTTAATCTGGATGTTTCCAAATTAAAAAGTGAATTCGGAACAAATCGAATTGCACATGTCTGCTGTTTTGGGGGGTCGTTAATATAACATTGACACCCGCAGCAGATCGCATGGACGCTGTGCGATTGCAATGCAGTGAGGAAAAATGCACAGGATTTACTGCGTTTTCCGCATTGGTGTGAACCAGAGCTTAGGGTGGAGCCAATTGCTGGCAACATTTTTCCAAGGCAAAACAATCTCTCCACCAACCCGATTTCAGGACTTTATTTTCTGTTTGTTCACTTTGATAAAATGTAATTAAAAAATTTTCAGATTTTTTGGGCCGGAGCGACTTTAGGAACAGAGAGAAAAATAGTAAGAGTTTGTAGTTTTCACCGTCCTGAGCGCGTCCTCCGGGGGCGCCCATAACCCGACACCTCGGAGTTTTATTGGTGATTTATTTTTTTAAGATGTAACGCGGTAAAATTTTACGACAAACTGTAATTATTGATTATGTGATCCGTCCGCAGGAGAAATCTTTGAACACGTGAGACGATTTCCTGGTGGTAGAGAGGATTCAAGGGCGCGGTGACTTCTGTCGGCGCCGTCTGCAGCTTCATGGGAACGTATATCGCGTTTTTGTATATACAGTAAAACCTTGGATTGCGAGTATAATTCATAGTTACATAGTCATTAGTCAGGTTGAAAAACGACACAAGTCCATCAAGTTCAACCCAAAAAAATTCGCTCCGGAAACATGCTTGTAATCCAAAGCACTTGTATATCAAAGCGAATTTCCCCATAAGAAATAATGGAAACTCAAATGATTCGTTCCACAACCATTAATTTATAAATCCTTCAGTTTATAGTCCCATATAAAAAGATTATAGCGATGTGATTGGTTGTGTAACCATAAAATGTCCGTCCACAAATGGAATCCTCCACAAGGGGATTAGAAGCAAAATACAGCAGGAGCTCCAGAGTATAAAAGAGAAGAGGGGCGCCTCTAAGTGTAGCGATATGTTACTAAATGTTGTTCCTTCATTAAATGTAACAATATTGCTACACTTAGGCCGCGTACACACGAAGGGACTATCCCGCGGGATTATCCTCTGGACTCAAGTCCAGCGGACAATCCCCTCGTGTGTGGGCGTCGGCGGACTTTTTGGCGCCAAAAGTCCGGCGGACTAAGTTTTAAGTTTTGTTTTAAAACTATCCGCTGGACTTGGCAGTCCGGCGGACAATCCCGCCGTTAGTAGGCTAGCCCGCCGGACTTTTTAAATGAACGGACTTGCCGCTCTTCGGCAAGTCCGTTCATTTAGCACGTGACTTCAGGTTACGTAGCTAGCGTAGGCAGTAAATGCCGCCGCGCTAGCTCCGTGACCTGGCATGGATTTAAAGGGACTCCCCACGCCGAAAAACGGCATGGGGGTTCCCCCCAAATCCATGTCAGACCCTTATCCGAGCACGCAGCCCGGCCGGCCAGGAAAGGGGTGGGGACGAACGAGCGCCCCCCCCCCTCCTGAGCCGTACCAGGCCGCGTGCCCTCAACATGGGGGGTGCCCCACCCCAAAGCACCTTGTCCCCATGTTGATGAGGACAAGGGCCTCTTCCCGACAACCCTGCCCGTTGGTTGTCGGGGTCTGCGGGCGGGGGCTTATCGGAATCTGGGAGCCCCCTTTAATAAGGGGGCCCCCAGATACCGGCACCCCACCCTATGTGAATGAGTATGGGGTACGATGTACCCCTACCCATTCACCTAAGGTGTAAAATGTAAAGTACAAAAACACACACACTTTTGAAAAAATAAATTATTGCACTGCTCCGGGGGTCTTCTTCCGTCTTGGGGGTCTTCTCGCCGGACTCCTCCGCTCTCTTCTGCTCTTTTACCTAGCTCTTTCACGAACGGAGGAGTCCGGCTACCTTCTTCGTCGTCGCCGCCGCCGTCGTCTGGGGGTCTCGATCCGCCTTCGGGGGTCTTCCGGGGTCTCTTCTGTTCTTGCGGTGGTCGTCGTCTTCCGCGCCGCCGGCGCCTTCTTCTTCTTGTTCTTCTTCTTGTTCCGATGTTGACCCGTCGCTGTCTCTGCCCGGAATGCCAGACCCACGCTGTGCTGGGACTTATATAGGGACATGGGGACAGGGTCACATGCTCATGTCACATGGTGACCCCGCCCCCTTGTGATGTCACAGTCCCAGCATCCTCCGGGACTGTGACATCACAGGGGGGCGGGGTCACCATGTGACATGAGCATGTGACCCTGTCCCCATGTCCCTATATAAGTCCCAGCACAGCGCGGCTCTGGCATTCCGGGCACAGACAGCGACGGGTCAACATCGGAAGAAGAACAAGAAGGCGCCGGCGGCGCGGAAGACGACGACCGCCGCAAGAACAGAAGAGACCCCGGAAGACCCCTGAAGGCGGATCGAGACCCCCAAGACGACGGCGGCTGCGACGACGAAGAAGGTAGCCGGCCTCCTCCGCTCGTGAAAGAGCTAGGTAAAAGAGCAGAAGAGAGCGGAGGAGTCCGGCGAGAAGACCCCCAAGACGGAAGAAGACCCCCGGAGCAGTGTAATAAACTATTTTTTCAAAAGTGTGTGTGTTTTTGTACTTTACATTTTACACCTTAGGTGAATGGGTAGGGGTACATCGTACCCCATACTCATTCACATAGGGTGGGGGGCCGGGATCTGGGGGCCCCCTTATAAAAGGGGGCTCCCAGATTCCGATAAGCCCCCGCCCGCAGACCCCGACAACCAACGGCCAGGGTTGTCGGAAGAGGCCCTTGTCCTCATCAACATGGGGACAAGGTGCTTTGGGGTGGGGGTCCCCAGGGCACCCCCCATGTTGAGGGCACGCGGCCTGGTATGGCTCAGGAGGGGGGGCGCTCGCTCGTCCCCACCCCTTTCCTGGCCTGCCGGACTGCGTGCTCGGATAAGGGTCTGACATGGATTTGGGGGGGACCCCCCCACGCCGTTTTTCGGCGTGGGGATTCCCTTTAAATCCATGCCAGGTGACGGGGCTAGCGCGCCGGCATTTACTGCCTACGCTAGCTACGTACCTGAAGTTACGTTCGAAATGAACGGACTGCTCCGTGTGTGGGCAAGTCCGTTCATTTTCAAAAGTCCAGCGGACTTTGTCCAGCGGATTGTCCGCCGGAAAAGGCCGGGCGTGTGTGGGCAAGTCACACGCTCGGAAGTCCGGGCGTGTGTGGGGAAGTCCCGCCGGACTAGGTCCGGCGGACAATCCGCCCGACTAGGTCCGGCGGACAAAGTCCGAACGTGTGTACGCGGCATTAGAGGCTCCTCTCTTCTCTTTTATATTCAGTTGTGACGTGACGCTACTTGTATATCAAGACATCGCTTGTATATCAAGTTAACCACTTCCGGACCGCCACACGCCGATATACGTCCTGACTTTGGGGGATATATCGTTGTTATGGCAGCAGCTAGCTCCTCTCTTCCCTTCTAGGGATCCTCTTCTACGGCCGGCTGTCCGCATTCCCATAAGCCATAAGAGTGGTGTCTGCGGCGGATTCACCGCAAGATCACTTTTATTTGGAGGCGGGAGAGCCCCCCCCCCCCCTGCCACGCTCCGGTGTCCTCCACCGCTTACCGGAGCCATCAGCAGCGGCGGAGGCGATCGGATCTTCACCCTTGCTGGGCATGGAGACGAGTGAGTGGAAGGTGGTCCCCACCCATCTCCATACAATTGCTGGGCGGAGGCGACATGAAAACATTACTTCCACCCATAGCTCTTAAAGGGACATTTGTTTTATTTTTTTTATTGCATTTTAGTGTAAATATGAAATCTGAGGACTTTTTGACCGCCCAGATCTCATATTTAAAGAGGCCCTGTCGTGCTTTTTTTCTATTACAAGGGATGTTTTACATTCCTTGTAATAGGAATAAAAGTGACACCATTTTTAAAAATAAATAAATAAATAAAAGGTAAAATAAATGAGAAAAAAATAAAAATAAAAATAAACACGCCCCGTCCCGCCGAGCTCGCGTGCAAAAGGCGAACGCATACCTGAGTCGCGCCCGCGTATGAAAATGGTGTTCAAAGCACACATGTGAGGGACCTAATAAAGGGGATCCAACCCGCTACTAGCTAGGGGGACCTAATAAAGGGGGTCCAACCTGCTACTAGCAAGGGGGATCTAATAAAGGGGGTCCAACCCGCTACTAGCAAGGGGGACCTAATAAAGGGGGTCCAACCTGCTACTAGCAGGGAGGACCTAATAAAGGGGGTCCAACCTGCTACTAGCAAGGGGGATCTAATAAAGGGGGTCCAACCTGCTACTAGCAAAAGGGACCTAATAAAGGGGTCCAACCCGCTACTAGCAAGGGGGACCTAATAAAGGGGGTCCAACCTGCTACTAGCAAGGGGGACCTAATAAAGGGGGTCCAACCCCGCTACTAGCAAGGAGGACCTAATAAAGGGGGTCCAACCCGCTACTAGGAAGGAGGACCTAATAAAGGGGGTCCAACCCGCTACTAGCAGGGAGGACCTAATAAAGGGGGCCCAACCCGCTACTAGCAAAAGGGACCTAATAAAGGGGGTCCAACCCGCTACTAGCAAGGGGGACCTAATAAAGGGGGTCCAACCCGCTACTCGCAAGGGGGACCTAATAAAGGGAGTTCAACCCGCTACTAGCAAGGGGGACCTAATAAAGGGGGTCCAACCCACTACTAGCAAGGTGCACCTAATAAATTGGCCAGTGAGTATATATTAGGTTGCTACACGCCAGCTGAAAGTTAATATCAGGCTTGCATTAGAAAAGTCTTCTCTGTAAGCTAATTGGCTGGGAGGGGCTCTGCAAGCTTATAGGGAAGGGAATCACCGGGGGATGTGCACTACTTCACAAATCCCGAACAGTTTGCTGCATCCAAGTGCTCAACCTCCTGCAATCTGCAAAACGAATGCTGCCTGACAATTTGGGGGGCAGCAGAATCTCTTGTCCCCCCCTCCCCCCCCCACTTGGAGACACATCCCAATCTGTACTGACTTTAATATTTTCCTTGTAGAGTGATTCATCCGCCCGCTGATGCCAAATCTTCGTTAGAGATCAAAAGGCAATATTGATTAAACCGCCATTTGACGATTCCTGCGGTTTTATTGTATGATGTAATGTAAGCAGATGATTTATATGGAAGAGCGTCCGCGGGGAACGTTACCTTCCAGTCTCTTCTAGAATATTCTGTGCCCTGGCCAAGAGGATGACGATCTACAGCCATGGGTGCTAAACAGGGACCCCCACCCCCCGGGGAGTGCAGCCTGAACTGGGGGCCCCCGGATAAACCCTACAAGACACAATGGGGGGGATTTACTAAAACTGGAGAGTGCAAAATCTGGTGCAGCTCTGCATAGCAACCAATCAGATCCCAGTTTTGCTGCCAAAGTTTAATTGAACAAGCTGAAGTCAGAAGCTGATTGGTTGCCATGTTTAGCTGCACCAGATTCTGTGTGCTGCCGTTTTAGTAAATCTCCCCCCAATGAGTCTTCCTTTCGAATCTCAGATGAATCATTTATAAATTAAATCCAAAACGGATGACGTGTATTGTGCTCGGTGCCTCGTGCGTCACAAACAATTGTATAGATTAAAATTGTCCCGGATTTCCTGGCAGGGTCCCACGACCTCTGTCCGGAGGATGGTGTGTTCCAGCATCATGCATCTTAACTAAGGGTAATAACTAAGGGTTTCATGGATGCAAGTGGGCAGTTCCCACAGATTTAGGGGCAGGACCTCAACAGAAAGTGGGTGTGGTGTGGGGAACCCCCCCCCCCCCCGGCAAAGCACCTTGTTCCCATGTTGATGAGGACAAGGGCCTCTTCCCCACAACCCTGGCCAGTGGTTGTTGGGGGTCTTCAGGCGAGCAGGGCCTTATTAATAAGAGGGCCCCCCAGATATTACCCCTCCTTTCCTACGCGAATGAGCACGGGACACATATTACCCCTTGTCATTCACAAAATGAAAGAAAAATTCCCCTAGAGATATAGAACGCCCAAGCTTTTGGCAAGTTCTTTATTAAATAAATAAGAATCCCCCAAATTGTCCCTGGTTGTAAATCTATTGTCAATCCCAATAACCGGCGCCTGCCGACTCGCTAGAAAAAAGTAAAAAAAAACTGACGACCCGCCACACGTGACCGATCCCGATGCTACACAAGCCTAAAAGGACAGCTTCCAGGTCTGTCATCAGCTATATAAAGGAAGGGGCGGAGATAGTGGTGACATCATCACCCCAATACAGGCATGTGGCCATATTTAGGTGAAGATATAACCAGGGCCATCTTAATGCATAGGCACCCCTGGGCACTGCCCAGGGGCCCCAAGTATATGGGGGGGCCCACGATAATTGCATTACACCAGATTTGCCAACTGTCAAAAAGAAAAGTTTAGAAAATGACTTGAGGTGTGATCTATCTTACGGACAAGGATTGACCTCTATGGGGGTCTCCATCTAGTATCCACAAGACCCCTTTAGGTGGCAGCACCATAGAAGAACATTAGGGCAGTAAACTTCCACCTAGATGAAGCTCAGAATGCCATTACTGCTACAGTGTTAGTTCTAATGTCTACTGTAAGTGGTTGGGTAACCCCCCCCCCCATCCAATCTATCCCTACACCAGCCTCTCTCAACATTTTCAACACAGAGGAACCCTTGAAATAGTTCTCTGGTCTCCAGGAACCCCCTGCTAAAAATTAGAAATCTTCAACTGATGATACATTAGTGTGGTGGTCAGTGAGAGGAATGGTCCTTACACTTGTGGTCAGTGGGAAGAATGACCTCCTTACAGAGAGCTAAAAAGATCAATGGTGTCAGTGGGAACTTATCTGAGAGGCAGAAATTGCCCAATGCTGAAGGAACCCCAAGCAACCTCTGGAGGAACCTTAGGGTTCCACAGAACCACGGGCGTCCGCAGGTAGGGGCAAGGGGGGTCAAGTGCCCCCCCCCCCCTGGAATCAGGGATCGGATCTTAAATTCAGCACAGTTGCATCGCCATGGGGGTGTGGGCAGCCTGCGCCCGGGTGCCACCTGCCAGTGGGGTGCCACCATCAAGGTGCTGTCAAGGCCCCCCCCCCATCAGTGTAGTGTGACTTTAGGCTCTTTTCCCTGCTCAGTCTAGCAGAGAACTCAGCGGCGCTGTGACAGGATGACAGGAGAAAGGCGAGCTGCTGGCTATCAGAGGTTTCCCCTGTTCACCCCCCATTTCTCCTGTCAGGGAAAAGAGATGGCGGCTCTCACCAGGTTCCCCCGCCCAGCTTCCTGCCCACTCCGTTTCTTGCCTATTGGCCATAACTGAGGGCCATTCAAAGGAGACTACTAGAGGAGAGCATCATGGGACATGTAGTCCCAAAGTTTGGCGGCCCCATTTTCCACAGGGAGGAGGCTACAGCTCGATCAAGATTCAAGAGAGAGATTGAGAGACTGCAGCCTGGAAAAAAGCTGAGGAAGAGAGTGCTACAGGACAAAGAATGAGGAGTGTACTGGGCGGAAGCCAGAGAGAGAGCCACGCTGCCCAGTGCCACCAGAGAGAGAGAGCCATGCTGCCCAGAGCTGCAAGAGAGAGACACGCTGCCCAGCACCACCAGAGAGAGAGCCATGCTGCCCAGCACTACAAGAGATAGAGCCACGCTGCCCAGCGCTACAAGAGAGAGCCACGCTGCCCAGTGCCACCAGAGAGAGAGCTACGCTGCCCATCTATACAAGAGAGAGAGCCATGCTGCCCAGAGCTGCAAGAGAGAGACACGCTGCCCAGCACCACCAGAGAGAGCCACGCTGCCCAGCACCACCAGAGAGAGAGCCATGCTGCTCAGCGCTACAAGAGGGAGCCACGCTGCTCAGCGCCACCAGAGAGAGAGCCATGCTGCCCAGAGCTGCAAGAGAGAGACAGGCTTCCCAGCACCACCAGAGAGAGAGCCATGCTGCCCAGAGCTGCAAGAGAGAGACAGGCTTCCCAGCACCACCAGAGAGAGACACGCTGCCCAGCACCACCAGAGAGAGGGCAATGCTGCCCAGCGCTACAAGAGAGAGCCACGCTGCCCAGCACCACCAGAGAGAGAGCCATGCTGCCCAGCACCACCAGAGAGAGAGCCATGCTGCCCAGCGCTACAAGAGAGAGCCACGCTGCCCAGCACCACCAGAGAGAGAGCCATGCTGCCCAGCGCTACAAGAGAGAGCCACGCTGCCCAGCACCACCAGAGAGAGAGCCATGCTGCCCAGCGCTACAAGAGAGAGCCACGCTGCCCAGCACCACCAGAGAGTGAAAGACTGAGCCACTACCTGGGTACAGACATGCTACACTACTGACCAGAGTCGCCCCCGGGCAACCCAGACAGAGCGATCGTCCAGCCGGAGGGATCACTGCTGTCGTTTTGCTGGGTCTGGTAAGAGGGCCTGTTGGCCATTATCCATTACTTATCCTAGGGACTGTAATACGTCTGCAGACTCTGACCATCATAATGTGATAATGGCATTATCGAAAAGGGGCGGCGCATGGGTGACCCTAAAATAATGCCCCCCCCCCCCCCCTGAAAAAAGTTCTGCGGATGCCCATGCACAGAACCCCAGTTGAGAATCACTGCCCTACACAATGATAAAATCTTTTTAATTTTTTTTAAGCATAAAAACACCCAAAATAGGGCGAAAAGTCAATATTAATTGGCCATGGTAGCATTTTACTTAATAAAAAAAAAGATAAAGGTTAAAAAAAATATGTTATATCCCGTTGGTAGTGTTGGGGACCAGACTTGAGGTTCCCCATATCAAGAAAGTCGACCACCACTGCTGTAGACTGATGGAGAGGACATCTTCATCCTGCCATCCATCCTCCTCCTCCTCACCAGCAATATTCACAATGGATTTTCTGGATGCAAGAATATTGTAAAGCTCAGAATAAGAAGACCTATTTCTATTCAATTATTCAATAGAAGACATATTTCTATTCAATATTTTTAATGTAGCTGTATAAAAAGTAGAACATTCCTGGATATAAGGAATAAATTAATGACCAAAGATCCTCTGGCTGTGAAGAGATTGTAATGCCAGTCTTCACCTCCAGGGGGGGCTCCACACACAAACTCTGACATTTCTACTTCTAGATCCTGGTGGGGCAGGTGGTGCCCCAATATTTTCCTGCAACAATATCAACAAAATCTGAATCCAGCAGCTTTTATGAGAAATATTGTAATATCGCGCTCAGGGAGACGGGATTAACGGCTGAGATTCTCTATATGAAAAAGACCCAATTTTCTGTTTTATCCCCGCCGTAGTCACCGGCTCCCGGTAATCCTATTAGCTTTGAATGTTATGAGCAGAACGGAAAATATTCTTATACAGATCTTCTATTTACTAAACTAACAAATACACCGACTCACCGTCCTGTATACAAAGATAGAATGCAGCGCCGGGGGCCTGGGCTCAATACCCCTCAGAGATCTGCCCTACCTATAAGTGACACCTCTAATACCCCTACAGCCTGATATACAGAATATAATGGCGGGTCATTACCGCCCGACTAAAAGAGCTGAATATCACCGCACTGGAGTCCTTGGAGTGTCAGCTCTTCTGTACAGAGACTGATGTGACTGTGGGGGGAGGGGACATTAGAGTGTAAGCTCCTCTGTACAGAGACTGATGTGACTGTGGGGGGAGGGGACATTAGAGTGTAAGCTCCTCTGTACAGAGACTGATGTGACTGTGGGGGGAGGGGACATTAGAGTGTAAGCTCCTCTGGTACAGAGACTGATGTGACTGTGGAGGAGGGGACATTAGAGTGTAAGCTCCTCTGTACAGAGATTGATGTGACTGTGGGGGGAGGGGACATTAGAGTGTAAGCTCCTCTGTACAGAGACTGATGTGACTGTGGGGGAGGGGACATTAGAGTGTAAGCTCCTCTGTACAGAGACTGATGTGACTGTGGGGGGAGGGGACATTAGAGTGTAAGCTCCTCTGTACAGAGACTGATGTGACTGTGGGGGGAGGGGACATTAGAGTGTAAGCTCCTCTGTACAGAGACTGATGTGACTGTGGGGGAGGGGACATTAGAGTGTAAGCTCCTCTGGTACAGAGACTGATGTGACTGTGGAGGAGGGGACATTAGAGTGTAAGCTCCTCTGTACAGAGACTGATGTGACTGTGGGGGAGGGCACATTAGAGTGTAAGCTCCTCTGTACAGAGACTGATGTGACTGTGGGGGGAGGGGACATTAGAGTGTAAGCTCCTCTGGTACAGAGACTGATGTGACTGTGGGGGGAGGGGACATTAGAGTGTAAGCTCCTCTATACAGAGACTGATGTGACTGTGGGGGAGGGGACATTAGAGTGTAAGCTCCTCTGGTACAGAGACTGATGTGACTGGCTCAGTGATCTCTGTACAGCGCTGTGGTATATGTCAGAGCTATGTATAATATTAATACACTGATATTTTGCAGTACACAATATAGGAACATGATGGAGTGATGCGAGGGAAGATGTTCGCAGTGCGGCGGATCTCGTCTGTTACTGGACTGGAGGAGAAAACATTCAACTTTCCCTGAAATAAAATCAGGCCTCTGGGAATCTGGTTATGGAACCTCCAGACCTCTTTGCTGCGTTTTGCTGCCTCCGAATATCCGATGAGACTGCAGAGTAACATCGTTACATTTCTAAGAACCAAAACTTTTCCCCTTCCTGAAATCAGACATAAACTAATAGAGCGGAACGCGCTGGGCACATGACGGGTCCCATAATCACTTTACAGTCATATGGATGGAACTATACCATGAGCAGTGGCAGCTCTGCTCCGACCTAAATGTATATAAACAGCGGTAATTGTAATGATCCATCCGGGATTTGTTGTGTTTCCCATTATCCGATGAATGATACAAAAAGCAGAATTCCGGATGCTCCATACTCCGTGCTCCATCACTCATCTCAGAGAAGGATTTCTGGCAGAAAACAATCGACAGATCATGACTGACCAGCAAGAGGATAAAGCAGCCGAACCATCAAGGGCGCCATTCTTCCCGTTAGGCCCTATTATTGGATGCACAGAATTGGTTTTATCACATTGACCCAGGGCCGTTTTTAAGGCAGGGCAAAAGGGGCAGCTGCCCTGGGCCCTGTCATTGTTGTGGGGCCCAAAGCAGCTGTCTCATACTTGCCAACTATCCTGGTTTAAATTCACTTGTTCCTTGACGTTTTAGTCCTGTGCTGTGTCCCAATATCTCAGTGTGAAGTGCTGCTACTAATGCTGCCCAGCTCTGCCCTATTGTTGTGTATTGACAACTCACCTGCAGACCCTGTTTTTACATGTAAATAGCGGTGGCATTCATATGTAAATGTGGCATTCATATGTAAATAGCGGCCGGAAGGGGCATTGATATGTATATAATGCCCCCCCCCCCCCCAGGTCATATCCACAGTAATCTCTAGCAACCAATCAACAAGCAGAAATCATGTGCTGTGACCTCTAGCAACTAATCAGTGAGCCGTAATGTGTGCTGTGACCTCTAGCAACTAATCAGTGAGCGGTAATGATACACTGTAACCTCTAACCACCAGTCAGTGAGCGATAATGATACACTGTAACCTCTGGCAACCAATCGCAATAGCTGCCTGATCTGATTTTGAGTCTGGCTGCTATTTATTGTATGTCTCAGAGCAGGTGGAGAGCGAAACTGCATTGGGGGGGGCACCAAGAAAAGTTTTGCGCAGGGTCCAATCAATATTAAAGACGGCCCTGACATGACCTGATATATACAGCAGGTTGAATAAAAAATCCTATAGATTCTTCCACTGAGGTCTCATTGACATCAGAACGTATGCGATGTTAATGTGCTTTGCCATGCATGGACGCTGGTAATACTCCATCATACAAAGACATTGTAGACTATTATGCTCTTCCAACCTTGTGGTAACAGTTTGGTGAAGACCCTTTTCTGTTCCACCATGACTGTGCCCCTGTGTACAAAGCCAGATCCATAAAGACATGGGTTGAATAGTTTAGACCAGCTCCATAAAGAGATGGGTTGACCAGTTTAGACCAGCTCCAAAAGGACATGGGTTGACCAGTTTGGACTACCTCTATAAAGACATGGGTTGACCAGTTTGGACCAGCTCCATAAAGACATGGGTTGACCAGTTTGGACCAGCTCCATAAAACCATGGGTTGACCAGTTTGGACTACCTCTATAAAGACATGGGTTGACCAGTCTGGACGAGCTCTATAAAGACATGGGTTGACCAGTCTGGACCAGCTCTATAAAGACATGGGTTGACCAGTTTGGACCAGCTCCATAAGGACACAGGTTGATCAGTTTTGACCAGCTCCATAAAGTCATGGGTTGACCAGTTTTGACCAGCTCCATAAAGTCATGAGTTGACCAGTTTGGACCAGCTCCATAAACACATGGGTTGACCAGTTTGGACCAGCTCCATAAACACATGGGTTGACCAGTTTGGACCAGCTACATAAAGACATGGGTTGACCAGTTTGGACCAGCTCCATAAAGACATGGGTTGACCAGTTTGGACCAGCTACATAAAGACATGGGTTGACCAGTTTGGACCAGCTCCATAAAGACATGGGTTGACCAGTTTGGACCAGCTCCATAAGGACACAGGTTGATCAGTTTTGACCAGCTCCATAAAGTCATGGGTTGACCAGTTTGGACCAGCTCCATAAAGACATGGGTTGACCAGTTTGGACCAGCTCCATAAAGACATGGGTTGACCAGTTTGGACCAGCTACATAAAGACATGGGTTGACCAGTTTGGACCAGCTACATAAAGACATGGGTTGACCAGTTTGGACCAGCTCCATAAGGACATGGGTTGACCAGTTTGGACCAGCTCCATAAAGAAATGAGTTGAACAGTTTAGACCAGCTCCATAAAACCATGGGTTGACCAGTTTGGACTACCTCTATAAAGACATGGGTTGACCAGTTTGGATCAGCTCCATAAGGACACAGGTTGATCAATTTTGACCAGCTCCATAAAGTCATGGGTTGACCAGTTTGGACCAGCTACATAAAGACATGGGTTGACCAGTTTGGACCAGCTCCATAAAGACATGGGTTGACCAGCCTGGAGCAGCTCCATAAAGACATGGGTTGACCAGTTTTGACCAGCCCCATAAAGACATGGGTTGACCAGTTTGGACCAGCTACATAAAGACATGGGTTGACCAGTTTGGACCAGCTACATAAAGACATGGGTTGACCAGTTTGGACAAGCTCTATAAGGACATTGGTTGACCAGCTTGGACCAGTTCCATAAGGACATGGGTTGACCAGTTTGGACAGCTCAATAAAGACATGAGTTTGAACAGTTTAGACCAGCTACATAAAGACATGGTTTGACCAGTATGGACCAGCTCCATGAAAGATATAGGTTGATCAGTTTGGAGCAGTTGCATAAAGACATGGGTTGACCAGTTTGGTGTGAAAGAACAAAGAGCCCTGACCTCAACCTATTGAACACATTTGGAATGAATTGGTTTTCATTTCACATTTAGAGTGGCACAAAACTCTATACAGACATGGGTTGACCAGTCTGGACCAGCTCTATGAAGACATGGGTTGACCAGCCTGGACCAGCTCCATAAAGACATGGGTTGACCAGTTTGGACCAGTTCCATAAGGAAATGGGTTGACCAGTTTAGACCAGCTACATAAAGACATGGTTTGACCAGTATGGACCAGCTCCATAAAAGATATGGGTTGACCAGTTTGGAGCAGTTGCATAAAGACATGAGTTGACCAGTTTGGTGTGAAGGAACAAAGAGACCTCAACCCATTGAACACATTTGGAATGAATTGGTTTGCATTTACATAGAGCGGCACAAAACGCGTAAGAACATAAATTCCAATTTCCATGTTAATTATTTTCCCCCCACTGGAGCAAATTGGACCGTGCTTTATATGGGGGTTTGCTTTCCTCTGGACCATATGTGGATATAGGATTCTGTATAGGGAGGTTTTCTATGTATTTATTCCCTTTATTGTTTTCTATTGGTTGAACTAGATGGACTTTTTTCAACCTGACCAACTATGTAATAATAATAATGCCTTGAAAAAGTATTCATACCCCTTGAAATTCTCCACATTTTGTCAAGTTACAACCAAAAAACGTAAATGTATTTTATTGGGATTTTATGAGATAGATAGATAGATAGATAGATAGATAGATAGATAGATAGATAGATAGATAGATAGATAGATAGATAGATAGATATGAAGTCTCTATCGCCTTTAATTTTGCGGTCACCTCCCTCTGCTGCGAGAAATAAAGATTTTGTAGCTCCTCATTGGTTGGCGGATGATATGACAAGTCGGCTTTGTCGTTTTTTTCCTTAATAAATGTTGGATGTGGAGTAATAAAATAATATAAGGGGAAGGAAAACACCCACCGAGGGCCAACATCGTTTCCTTGATGGATGTTATCAATAAAATCTCATTTATAAATGTTTTTATTTTTTTTCTAGTTTTCCTTTTTGTTTTGTTTTTTTAAGATTTCTTAATTCAGTAATAAAAATGTAGATTTAGAGCTCCTTTCTTGTACCCCACGGATAATTCATCAGATGGTTGGGAGAACAAGGACCTTCTGATCATTGGGACAACTTGTTCTGAACTAAAAAATATCCTCTACTCTTGTGTCTCAAAACATCACTCACCACCAACCTGAAACGTGACACCGTCAGAGCTGGGAAGTGCGGCATGCTCACACATTTCACATCAAAGGCAGCTCATTTAAAACATATATTTCTTCTTCTTTTTTTTTTTATTTCAGTTGTATCAAAGTGTAAGCGGTGCAATTTTTTTCATGTTATCCCCGGAGTTATTTGTTTCATTTTTTATTTTTTTTTTCAAATTGGTAATAAAGGTAAAAAAAAAGTACATACATATATATATATATATATACATATAAATATATATACATGTATATATATATATACATATATATATATATATATATATATATATATATATATATATATATATATATAAATAAATAATATAATATATATTAATATTTTTTATTTTATTTATTTATTTATTTTATGGTTGAACTGGATGGACTTGTGTAATTTTTCAACCTATGTAACTATATATATATTTATTTATTTTATTATTATGTACAGTGGGGGGAATAACGATCGTCTCCCCTGCAGATTGTGTAAGTTTTCCCCACCTACATAGAAATGAAGGTTCTATAATTTTTATCATAGGTGTATTTTATATGATAGAGACAGAATATCAACCAAAAATCCAGAAAAAACACACAATACAAATGTTATAAATGGAGTTGCAGTTCGGTGAGTAAAATAAGTATGTGATCCCCTTAGTAGTTGGTGGAGAAACCCTTGTTGGTGATCACAGAGGTCAGACGTTTCTTGTAGGTGGTGATCAGGTTTCCACATCTCAGGAGGGATTTTGCTCCTCTCTTCTCTACAGATCTTCTCTAAATCCTGAAGGTTTCTTGGCAACTTGAAGTTTCAGCTCCTCCATACATTTTCTATAGGATTAAGGTCTGGAGACTGGCTAGGCCACTCCATGACATTAACGTGCTTCTTCTTGAGCCCCTCCTTTGTTGCCTTGGCGGTATGTTTTGGGTCATTGTCATGCTGGAAGACCCATCCATGACCCATCTTCAGTGTTCTGGCTGAGGGAAGAAGGTTCTCCTCCAAGATCTTACAATACATGGCCCCGCCCATTGGCCCCTCAATGCGGCAAAGTCGGCCTGAACCTTTATCAGAGAAACAGCCCCAAATCATCATGTTTCCCCCTCCGTGTGGCTGTAGGGATGGTGTTCTTAGGGTCAGTCACCATTTTTCTTTCTCCAAACACGGCTTGTCCTCCTCCTCAGGAAGACACATGTACAGGTCCTCCTCCTCAGGAAGACACGTGTACAGGTCCTCCTCCTCAGGAAGACACATGTACAGGTCCTCCTCCTCAGGAAGACACATGTACAGGTCCCCCTCCTCAGGAAGACACGTGTACAGGTCCCCCTCCTCAGGAAGACACATGTACAGGTCCCCCTCCTCAGGAAGACACATGTACAGGTCCTCCTCCTCAGGAAGACACGTGTACAGGTCCCCCTCCTCAGGAAGACACATGTACAGGTCCCCCTCCTCAGGAAGACACATGTACAGGTCCTCCTCCTCAGGGAGACACGTGTACAGGTCCCCCTCCTCAGGAAGACACATGTACAGGTCCTCCTCCTCAGGAAGACACATGTACAGGTCCTCCTCCTCAGGAAGACACATGTACAGGTCCCCCTCCTCAGGAAGACACATGTACAGGTCCCCCTCCTCAGGAAGACACATGTACAGGTCCCCCTCCTCAGGAAGACACATGTACAGGTCCTCCTCCTCGGGAAGACACATGTACAGGTCCTCCTCCTCGGGAAGACACATGTACAGGTCCCCCTCCTCAGGAAGACACATGTACAGGTCCTCCTCCTCGGGAAGACACGTGTACAGGTCCCCCTCCTCAGGAAGACACATGTACAGGTCCTCCTCCTCAGGAAGACACATGTACAGGTCCCCCTCCTCAGGAAGACACATGTACAGGTCCTCCTCCTCAGGAAGACACATGTACAGGTCCCCCTCCTCAGGAAGACACATGTACAGGTCCTCCTCCTCAGGAAGACACATGTACAGGTCCCCCTCCTCAGGAAGACACATGTACAGGTCCCCCTCCTCAGGAAGACACATGTACAGGTCCTCCTCCTCAGGAAGACACATGTACAGGTCCCCCTCCTCAGGAAGACACATGTACAGGTCCTCCTCCTCAGGAAGACACATGTACAGGTCCTCCTCCTCAGGAAGACACATGTACAGTCTTGTCAATTAACATCTAAATGATTCAGAGAAGGATTGGGGGAGAAAGTTCTGTGGTCAGATGAGACCAAAATTCATTTATTCAGTTATTTCACCCCCCCCACTGTGTATATATATAAAATAAAAATGTAATATAATACAGGTAATTTAGGTTTTTAGTGACGCTTCACTTTCCCTTGGAAAATTTTTCCTTTACCTGTGAATGATGTGATTTTTTTTTTATTTACAATGTCAAATATAACTAGAAAAGCTACAATTTCTGGGGAAATTGTGTGAAGTGTTCTTGCCTCCACCTACTGGAGTGGGCGGAGTAACTGGGCGGAGTGGCTTGAGTAACTGTGAAAAGTGTTAAAAGGCTTAATATTTTAAAAAGTATAAATAGTAGTAAAAAAAAAGTCCCATCATTAGCTGAAAGAGCTGAACATTTTTTTTTTATTATTATTATTTTTTTTTTCAAAAATAATTTTATTTATTTTTTCTAAAATTATTATTTTTTTAAATGATTATTTTTTTTTTCAAAAATTATTTTATTTCTTTTTCAAAAATGATTTTTTTTCGAAAGTGATTTTTTTCAAAAATGATTTATTTCTTTTTTCAAAAATGATTTATTTCTTTTTTTCAAAAATGATTTATTTCTTTTTTTCAAAAAATTTTTTTTTCTAAATGATTTTTTTTTTTTCAAAAAAGATTTTTTTTATGGGGGGTCATAATATTTTGGCTGATCGTGTTGTGGTCTTAATGTTTTGTCTGATCATGGGGGGGGGGGGGGTCATAATGTTTTGTCTGATCATGGGGGGGTCATAATGTTTTGGCTGATCATGGGGGGGGTCATAATGTTTTGTCTGATCATGGGGGGGTCATAATGTTTTGGCTGATCATGGGGGGGTCATAATGTTTTGGCTGATCATGGGGGGTCATAATGTTTTGGCTGATCATGAAGGGGTCAGCTTTTGTCACCTCCCACTCTAGTTTTGAACATTTCTCCATTCATTCCTATGGGAGAAATATTTAGTGAACCGTTCGGCGAAACCTTCCACAAAGTGGCTGAAGTAACTGTGAAAAGTGTTAAAAAGCTTAATATTTTAAAAAGTATAAAGAGTAGTAAAAAAAAGTCCCATCATTAGCTGAAAGAGCTGAACATTTTTTTTTTATTTTTATTTTTATTTTTATTTTTTCAAAAATAATTTTATTTATTTTTTCAAAAATTATTTTTTTTAAATGATTATTTTTTTTAAAAAAATGATTTTATTTCTTTTTCAAAAATGATTTTATTTCTTTTTCAAAAATGATTTTATTTCAAAATTTTTTTTTTTTTCTAAAGTGATTTTTTTTCAAAAATTATTTATTTATTTTTTTCAAAAATTTTTTTTTTTTAAATGATTTTTTTTTTCAAAAAATTTTTTTTTTCTTATTATTTTTTTCTTATGGGGGGTCATAATATTTTGGCTAATCGTGTTGTGGTCATAATGTTTTGTCTGATCATGGGGGGGGTCATAATGTTTTGGCTGATCATGGGGGGGGTCATAATGTTTTGGCTGATCATGGGGGGGGGTCATAATGTTTTGGCTGATCATGGGGGGGGTCATAATGTTTTGGCTGATCATGGGGGGGGGGGTCATAATGTTTTGGCTGATCATGGGGGGGGTCATAATGTTTTGGCTGATCATGGGGGGGGTCATAATGTTTTGGCTGATCATGGGGGGGGGTCAGCTTTTGTCACCTCCCACTCTAGTTTTGAACATTTCTCCATTCATTCCTTTGGGAGAAATATTTTGTGAAACCTTCCAGAAAGTAATAGCACACCAATCGGGAACAATCCGCACGTTTCGGTATATATTTGGTATATGTCGTGTAAACGCTGTGGGAGGAGTTAGGGTGGTAAATTTGGCTATAATAATAATATATATGTGAGATAACAGTAAGTGGTCTTGCTATGCAGGAACACCTAATAAAAGCAATTAAGTATAAAGGCGAAAGCAAAGAAAAGCCGTGAAAAATCAGGGTGTATCTAAAATACTTTTTTTAATCTTGCTGAAATTCACAATAGATACAATGTTAAATTTTTATGTTTTTTTTTTTTTTTTTGTTTTGTTTTTCTATAACATACTGTACAATCATTTCAGTCCAACAGTTTTACATCAAGGCACGGCACACCAAACTGCAGCTCGTCATCACCCCTCCCCCCCCTCCCCCAATACCTGAGGCGTCCCTCTTACATCGCACCCCCAAGAACTGCAAAAGTCGCTATGACAAGCGCCACGAGTCACGCGGTGCGAGGAATTATAAAGAATCAGGGGATGCCGTCACATTTTATTTTGAAATATAATATAAAAAGAATAGATCTTTTTATTGTAATAAATACCTCTTTTTTACAATAAATAAAAAACAGAAGTGCATTAGCAATGTTGTTAAATTAAAAAATAATACGTTAATCGCTTTAAATAAATAAATAAACACGAGTCGGTCTTGTAAGATGCAAAAGGTTTAAATTTGGCCTTCTTGATGTGTCTGGAAAAAAGTTGACGTTGTCATTTTCATGGCAATCTGGGAAAGAAATGTAAAAAATTAATAATTTATACAGCTTTAAATATATATGTTCAGATTCATTTGTGAACTATTTTCTTCTATTAAAATATAAAAGAACCGTCATTTCATAGTTCATTTATATAAGTCATTGTGGGTGTCATTTTTTTTATTTCTATAGCCTATAAATTTTCTGTGGCGTCAGAGTCCTGCCCCTTTTTTATAGGTTACAAATTGATTAATTAAATCTCTCAGTGGACTCTCCTACATGCTCCTCCATTCATCTCCACACAGCTGCTGTGATGGCTTCCTAATCCTCCACAAAAAAAAAACTTTATATTATTATAAGTTATTGTTGTTATTATTATTATCATTAATATTATTATTAATAATAATATTTTATTTTCAAAATAATTAATTAAATCCCTTAGTGGCCCCTCCTACATGCTCCTCTATTCCCAAATTGGCTAGAAAAAAAAAACAACCTTATATTTTTATTATATGGTATCATTATTATTTAATATTAATACTTCCATTTCAAATTGATTACTTAAATCTCTCAGTGGACCCTCCTGCATGCTCCCCCATTCATATCTACACAGCTGTTGTGATGGCTTCCTAATCCTCCACAAAAAAATAACTTTATATTAATATTATATGTTATTGTTATTATTATTATTATTATTATTATTATTAATAAAAAAAATAATTAATTAAATCCCTTAGTGGCCCGTCCTACATGCTCCTCTATTCCTAAATTGCCTAAAAAAAAAAAAAAAAAAAACAACCTTATATTTTTATTATATGGTATCATTATTATTTAATATTAATACTTCCATTTCAAATTGATTACTTAAATCTTTCAGTGGACCCTCCTACATGC